>JH720293.1:505980-813017 GCA_000231825.2 Tetrahymena elliotti 4EA
TTCAATAGCAACTATTAACTAATCTGATAAAAGTAAATATGAATATTTAAATATTATGTTATATATGATCAATAATCTAAAGATCATTCTAAATATTAAAGATATGATTCAATAAAACACAAAATTTTCAAAACATATGATTTTATGAAAAGCTCGCTAAAAACTTAAAATGGGAAATTCACAATTTTATATTATTATTTGTTTAACTTTTTTACATTTGAAATTAAGAATATTATAATAATATATTCTGTAATTAAAATAGTTGAAATAGATAGTTAAAGAATTTAAATTTTTGATTGCTCTTTTAGAATTTTGAAAGAATATTTTTAAAAGAGCTATTGTTTTTAAGAGGCTGATTTGAAATGTAAAAATTATTAAAAAATTGAAAATAAATCAACTATTTTTAAATTAAGGTTATGCTTATATTAACTATTTCCCTCAATATTTCATATCATAAAAATAAAATATTAAAATGAGAAATAACCTAATTTTTAAAATATTTTTTTAACATATTCAGATTTAATATTTTAAAAATGAGATTTTTATGTTTAAATCAAAGTAAATATTGAAAGAAAATTAACTTCTATGATCTCAGAAATTGAAAACTATAGAGGAGAGTAAACAAATTTAGAGGGTACAAAATTTAGTCAGATTAGAAACTTGTAAATTTACTTTTTTTATTTTTTATTGTGTGGTTAAAAGGTTGAATTTATAAAAAGTGTAAACAAAATTGATTAATTAATTAAATGTAAATAGAAGAAAGTATTTTGATCAATTGTTGGGTAATTAAGCAAAAGCATTGGTGTTTTTAAGAAATTATTGATAATTATACAATGAATTTGTGGTTAAAATAATAAAAATAATGTTTTGAATGTGTATATAAACGCTGTAATCAAATCAAATAAAAAATATTATAAAACCATTTTGTTACCATTCAAAAGTACTTACAATATTTTAATGTAAATTTTAAAAATTCTATGGCCTATTTTAAATTTTCAACTACTTCATTTAATCATTCATTCATTTTTTGTTATTCTTTATACTCAAACGGTAAAAATTATAAATCTGATTTTTAATTTAATGGACCGATTCTAAGAAAATTAGAAAAAACTTATTAATTTTACTATTCCAGCAAAATTAAAATTTCTTTTTTGTTGAAATTCACAAATTTCTGATAGAAACTAATTGCGATAGCTTATCCTAAAAAATGAAAGAATTTTTACTTCAAACATTTTTATCTTAATATTGAAATAATATCTCACTATGATATGGTATTTGATAAACACTCTTTAATTAAAAATAAGAGTTAGTCATACTAAATCAGTTACAAAAACAAATATTAGGAAATTCAATAGAGGAAGGAAAAGATAATTAAATAATAATGTAATCCAAAAACTCTAGTTATGAAATAAATGCCAAAATATCCAATAACTCCAATTCAGCGAATTAATTAGTTTACTTTATAAAGTAAATTTACATAAATCAATATAATAAAAATATAAGATTGCAATTGATTATTGAAATTAAGACTATAAACACATAAACTTAAAAAAAATAATAACTCTTTAAAATTAGTAAGTACCATAAATTTAAAAATACTGAAATTAAATAAACAAAAAAATATCTTTTGGAAAACAACATATTCCAATAATGAATTCTATGCTCACTTTAAAGGCCAATCCAACTTATTTTTAATAGACAAATGCATAGAAGACTTTTTCTAACTCATCCAATTTATTCTATGATAAAAACTCCAACACAAGATAATAATATTAATACTCATAAAATTCTCCTGCAAATCATGAGTCTCCCTCTTCTCAATCTAACATGATGGAATAAGATCAATATAATATATATAAGTTACAAAATAAATAACATCTTTAGATGAATCCACTACTTAATAATTTGATAAACTATTAAAGTTAAATAAGTTAAGGGTTGTTTTCTAGCTCCACAAGCCCTAAAAAATAAAAAGATCGCCCTGATTTTCAAACCTACGCACAAGTTAAGTAAATTCAGTAACAGATCTAGTAAAAAACTTAATCTCTTACTTCCTTGCCTTCTAGCTAAAATGCTAAAAATCCAATCTAAAAAAAATCTAGCATATTTGCTCCTTAGATTTCAGTTTAATAATAGAAATTAGAGAAAATAATTCAAAAAGGGGAACAATCACTGAATCATTTTTAATCAAAAAACAAATAAATTTTAAAAGAAAAAAATATAACTATACCTGGCGTTTTAAGTGAACCAACAAAAATCAATTACTTATTTAATGATATTCATTTATTTACTAAATCAAAAGAAATAGATGACCTATATTATGGTGAGAGACCTAGTTCTTAATAGTAGTCTCCTAAAATATAATTTTTAAAACAAAGAATACACTCAAATTAAAAAGGTAAAATAGGCTATAAGGTTTCTCCATCATTGCCTAATTTAATAGATAGTATAGCTTAGTTCTAATATTCAGCAACCCCAAAAAAGAAAGAAGCAACAGAAGTATCTACTGTAAAAAAAATGTTTGATATAAAAGAAAAAAAGATTTATCTAGAGTAAGGAAAAAGATTATCAGAACTGTCTTTATAGAATGAACTAAACTTTAATTCAAAAAAAATGTCTAATAATTCAAAACTAATTGTAAAAATAAACTAATAATAATTTACCCAAAAATCATAAGATTACATATTTGAATCAGGCTAAAAAGAAGGTATAGTGAATGATTCAAATTAAGATGAAAAATCATATTTTAATAAAAAGAAAATCAGCTGGTCTGACTAACTTTACATCACTACAAAAAAGAATGCAGAAAAGCAAAAATAAGAAAATATTGATTTAGAATAATTTAGTCCTATCATATAAAGTACTTAAACTCATTTCATCAATGAGTCACCTCTTCTTAGTAGATAAACAAAAAGCTTGATAAATTTTGAAAAAATATCTCCTATGAAACTAAATGAGGAAAGTCCTTGTAAAGGACAAAATGAAAAATAGTTATTCAGAGATTAAGTTTAAAAACAAATGAACCTAATAGAAACTAATCCAAGAGATACAGAGATTGATCTTAACTTTAAAAGATTCAAAATTATTGAAGATCTGTAAAAGCTTCGCATTTAGGAAAAGATAAATTAATTCAAGATCAATGACAACATAGATAAAAAGCAAATACTGAAGAAGAATGCAAGCAAAATACTCATTCAAAAACAAACAGAATTATCTCCTTTAATTTAAAAAGGTTAATTTAACTCTTCTTTAACTTTGATAAATAAATTTTAAGGGAATTCCTTGAGTACTTCCCCTACATAAACAAAATAAAAGCAATTAACAGAATAAATTGAAATGACTGAAGAAGAAAATTTAGCTGACTCCACACAAAACAATTTATCAAAAATTAACTTTTAAGCTCCCCCTTCTTTAATTAATATAGAAAGTGGTTTATTACAAAACAATATAAACGAAGCAGAAATCACTCCTTCAATTGAAAGTATTGAAAAGAATACATTTGGAAGCTATATTAAAAGCAATGTGAACATTAATATTTAAGGTCTGAGCCAATAAAATATTGAAGATGATGTAGATACACCTTTAATCCTCCAAAGCTCTTCAAATAGTATATTGTAAAAGAATCACAACAACTCTATTGAACATAAGTAGAGTAATGGAAATAACAATACTCATGACATTGGTAAATTTATAGCTACTCCTTCTACTCAAACTTCTTCAAGGGAGATCTTTAATTCAATTTCTTTTTCTTAAATAGAACCTAAAATGATGTTAAGAAAGTAGGTGACCTTGAAATTAAAGACAATCTAGAATTAAGATATTGCTGACTCCCAAAATAATAATTTTGAAAGCCTTATTAAAGGACATATGAGTGATAATTCCTTTTCCACAAATTCACCTAGATCTCCTTACTTAAGAAAGCAATATAAGTGTAAAAAATTTTTCTTATATTAATTAATTTACTTTTCTTTACACTTATAAAAAATTTTCTATATTGAATAGTGCGTACTGTGCTGACCCACAAATATTTTATAGCATTTTTTGATATTTTTTGTTTACAGATTACTTGTTTTTTAATTAAATATCAAATCAGTTTTTAAAAAAGACTGGACAATCAATTAGTATTAATAGTGTTACTTTTTTTACCACTATTTTTCCTAGTTTTTAATAATTATTTCAAAGTATCTTATCGTCTTACATATTTTAATTTAATTAAATAATAGAGGCAATCAGAAAAAGCGCTTTTACATCTAATTTAAATACTCCAAAAAATAGTGCAAGGAGAGGGACTAAATTACTAACTATAAACCCCAAGATAAATTCAAATGAACAAATTAATTTTTTGGATGCTTTTTTAAATGAAGATGACTTTAAAATACTACACGAAATAGGTTTTTATATTCCTGATCTCATAAAAACTCTAAAGCAAGAAGCATCAAGTCAACTGAAGAATGATATTTATTATTTTTGTACTCCAGATTTTGATCAATTTATATTTTCTATTTCTTAATTTATACAGTACATTTGTACTTAAGCTCAATCAGAAAGAAGCAAACATTATATTTGCCACTTCAAGCTAAATGATAGTATTGTTGAACAACTTATGTTTTTATTCATTAAAAAGCTATCTGAGATAAGTAAATTATTTTGTTACACCTTTCAACACACAAAATATTTATTTTTTCTTTCTAATATCAATTTTTAATCACCTTTCAATTTTTAAATTGCCAAATTATAATAACCATAAATTTCTTATTTAAGCTTGAATTTTATTTAATAGTTTTTTTTATTACCAATAGATTTAGAAGAAAAGAGTATTGATATTTTTAGGAGTGCTTTTAATAAACATAAGTAACTAGTCTTAGCCTCTAATCTCTCTTAAAGGCTTGGTGGGGAGATGTAAAAAAAGAGAATCATTAGTGAAGTTATTGATTACTAAATGTAAAACAGTGTAAACTCTATATATGAAAGATACCAAAAAGAAGATTTAATCTAGACTCAACTTAAAACATTTGAATTAATTCTAAAAAGCAGCTGCGAAGAAGTCTCATAGTTAGAATGGAAGGAAGTTAAATACTACAACGCTGTTGATATATTTGAAAGTAAAAAGGCATTCATAAAAGTATTGAGTCGCTATTAAAATTTTTATGATAAAGAATTTTGTTACTCACTAATTGAACAAATAGAAAGATGCAGAGATAACATTTCTCATAGTCTCTCGATTCATAGATTCGGAAATGAACAAAAATTGATTAAAAGTTTAAAGGATTTTATTGTTAAAATCTAATTCATTTAAAAACTTGGAAGTTTTGAGAAAGAAACAATCATAAACACTATTATTAATTATTTCTTTTCCCCAAATGTGACTTCCTAATAGTTTATTAGTATATTTAAATAGCACTAATTATACCTTAATAAGTAGCAATTTTAAGAAATCCAAGAGCTGTTAATAAACCATCTGAGAGTTGAATAAGAATATAATGAAAATATTGATTATAAACATTAATTTGAGTACAAAATACAAAAAATAATGTGGCAAATAGATAAGAACCCTCTCATGATATTAGGTGACCTTACTTCCTTCTTTGAATATTTCAATTCATGGATTGACTAATAGATTGCTTAAAAAAAGAATCTTAAAGGATTCTAACCTTATGAAGTTAGATCAACTGAAAATTTTGAATGTATACTTAAATTTTACTATAATACATTTGAAGCTTTTAATGTCAAGGATGTTTAATTTTCACTAAATCTACCTACATTCTAAACAGAAGCTCTTATCAAGTTTTGGTTGAAAGGAATAAAGCATACTATTATTAAGCACTGTGGGCTACCAAAAAGTGAAGCAATAACTTTTAGAGATGATATCTCCAAATTAATGTTAGATCAAGGAAATCAACAAATATTTAAAAGACTAAATACCTCTAATTCATCTAAAAAAGAATTATCAATTCTATCTAATTGATAAAATTTAACAATTTTACTAATAAATTTAATACCTACTTTGTTACCTACCTACTTCAATAATATATAAAGTGATAAGATTTCATTTTTGTGAAATCAATCAAAATCTAATTTAATTTCTTCATAAAAAAACTTAAAAATATTATTTTTAAATAAACTGAATGAATAATTTTAAGGTTTTAAGAATTTTTAAAGAGGTATCTTAGAAGTATCTCATCTCAAGTATATGTTTTTTGTGTAAATTCAAGATCAATAAATTAATTTAATTAAATGTTCAAATAGGATTAATTTAAAATATTAAATTTGTTGACAAACGATAAATTTATTATAGAAAATAAACAATTTAAAAATGTTCATGTATCTTTTAAATATTTTTTACTTTTAAAGAAAAAAACAAACACATTAAAAAAATGTCCTTGTATTATTAGAATTGAATGTATTTCATATTTAATTAAATAACTCTTATGCTTTTAACAATCATAAATTTAAAATTTCGCATGAAAAACACCAAACCAGTATTTTCTATCCACTAAACAGACCTTAATAAATCATATAAACTAATTAAAGCTAAACAGATCTATTTAATAACGATCTTATCAAAATGAGAAACAAAAATAATCTCAATGTAGCTCAATTATTACCAGGAGATTTCTCTCAATATGCTCGTAGTTGTGCTGCTCTCTCTACAGAAAAATAAATTAACTTTTAGACTATGAGATATAAAGATGCCAGTCCTATGAATATAAAAGCTAAAACTATGCTCTAATAATAGCAATAGATTACAAATTAACCACTTCAATTGAAATCTCACAATTCAAACAAAGGCTTGCAATTTTATTTAAGCTAAAACAACTAAAATTCCGAAGTTAGATAATGTAGACTTTAAAACGATTAAAAATTTTGCCATGATCAACAATCTTAGAGGCATCTTTAAGATAAAAATTGTAGCATAAAAAGTTTAGATACATTAAAAAGAAGAGTTTTAGATACAACATTGAAATTTGATAAAGAGAATTTGATGAACTTAGTTAGTTATCCTTAAACAGCTTTAGCACGAAACCAGACTTTAAGAATGTTTAGACCTCAAGAAAAAAATATTTTTTAAGAAAATAAATCAAAGATATAGTCTCGCTAGTTTACAGAAGATGCCCTTTTTTAAGAAGATACACATAAAGGATAATTTTTAAAAGGATAATAAATATAAACTCCTTTAACTGAAGCTTTAATTGGAGAACAAAACAATCATGAAAATTAACAATAATAGACTTCTGAAAACTCAAAAAATATTCTAAACACATCTTTATCGCTAAATAGTAGAGTAGGTAGAAAGCGCAATAATGTTATTGATGCATAAAGGTTGAGTTAGTTAAATAATTTTTAAGTTGATATAAACGATTATCAGACTTTAAGAAGTAGGAAAAATGGAAATAGAAAGAGTGAAGGGCCTGTAAGTCAAAACCAATAATTTGAGTAGCCAAAGATATAGTAGAGGTATTCATTACAAGGTTGTCAATAAAACAATGATATTTCTAATGATGACACATCTACTGCATAATTTAGCTAAAAATAGCCATCCAACATAAATATTAATAATAATACACAAATTTCAAATAAATTATAAGAACAAAACTATTCGTTATAAAACAAAACTTTTCTTATTCCTCAAAATTAACAAAATATTTGTTCTTAAGTTTTTAATGCAAAATCTTCAGAGAGAACATAAATATTAAATACTTGCATTAAGAAGTAAAATCCTATTCTGAAATTATAAGTAAAAAGTGAAAGGAATTTAAGCTCAAACCTAAATAGTTTAAACATAAAAAAAGATGAAAATAAATTTAATTTTGAATTTCATAAAATACAACAAGATCATTCAAGATTGAATAAAAATAATTAAGAAAATATCTTAAAAAGTGATATTTTTCAAACAAAAATTTTTAGTAATCAGACAAGCTAAGATTATAACTTAAGTTGCTAACTTAAATCAAAAGAACTTATACCTTTAAATGTTGTTAATAAAAGTAATAATGTTCAACTTGAAGATTGGAATATTAGCTTTTTCCACTTAAATTCTAAAAATTATAATGATTTGTTGAAAGTTTAATTAAGAACAGCCAGCAATTTTAACAATGTTAATAAAGATAATTCTGATTAGTTAAAAAAGACTAAAATGTTTTTTTCATCAAAACAACAAATTAAAAAAGTTGAACCATTTCAAAATAATATATTTGAGTTTTACAATTAATCTTCATAAGATGCTCTAATATCTGCATCTCCACTAGCATCTTAAGACCTTAATAAATTTTCTTAAAGATATGCAATTTAAACAACCTTAAGAAAAGAGAACTAAAACTGTTAGCAGAGTTAATAAAAGAAAATAAAAGTATAGGGTAGAGATGCTAAAAAACAGAATAGAAGAGGATCAAGTTTAATGGACTAGCTTGAATACGAATATAATAATACTTACTATAATCAAAACAACCTCAATCTATAATAATCATAAATTAATATATAAACTCAAAACGCAAGCACTTTAATATAGAATAATTTTATCAACTCTTCACCATTAATTTAGGTAAACTAAACCCCTTCTTAGAGTTTTTGCATCTTACACAATAGCAACAATAATAAAGCTATTAAAAAATAGAATTAGCACACATCATAGCTTTTTTCATAAATCTCTACTTTTACAAATCTAAATTTATGTAATATATTTTTTTTATTTTTTGATATTTGATTTTTTTTGTTGACTAATAAAAGTGGAACAGGAGGAAGATTAAGTAAATGATCCAATTAAATAACTTTATTTGCAAAAAACACCTTCAATAATTTTAGCAACCCCTTCTTTAAGTAAATATGGATCTATGAATTTTGATTAGTAGCCTTAAAACAGTATCAGCTGTAAGGAGATTAATAACTATTTTGGGGATATGAAAAGAGTTCTTAGTGAGTAAATTAAGCTTGATCAATAGTTTTAAGTGATGATAGAATAAAAGCTACTTATAAATATAGATCAATTTCTATATTTCCTGAGCCATTTTTGGAAATTTTGTATTGAGAATTTTGATAATTTTTAAAAAGATTTTGCTATCTTTAAGATTGAAGAGAAATTTTTGCAAAAAATAAATGATATTATGAATAACTTCTTAAATGAATAGTCAAATTTAAGTAAAGATAAAATTTAGATATTTATGAACTCATTTTATTTTCACAGTCAAAGATTGATTTTACCTAAAAATCTATTTGAACATATCGGTAAATTCATATTAAGACCAAAAATATTATTTCTAATTTATTTATTAAAATCTTATTTAAAATTAGGAGGATAAAATTAGGCTTAAAAATTAATTAATAATATTATAAATCATTTAAAGTTTGATATCTCATTTGGTGTTTAGTTTGCTAAAATTTTAAATGAAATAGATCCATTAAAAGCATGCTAGGCTTTTTGTTCTTTTTTGAAAGATGATATTGAAGGTATAAAAGATGCTATAATTTATGCTAATAAATAGTTAAATATTACTTAGGTAGAATTCTTTCTCATTAAATAAACAATTTATCATGTCTTAATGTCTGATTAGCTACTTAGAAAGGATCATAAAATGACCATCATAGAGAAATTCGAAAAACTAAGAGCTTTCATTCTGTAAGACCATACATAGCTTAACCTTTTATAAGATTAAAACATACATGAAACACTGATGATTAAAATTAGAAACAATAGATCAACTTTTAAGAAATTTAAAAATAAAGAAAGACAATAAATTGTAGATTTTGCTTCATTTACTTTTTCTATGATATTTGGAAGGATAACTATTCAGGAATATATTGAAAAGCTAAAATCTGAAATATGTATTTTACCAATTTAGGCTTCATAATAATTCACTGATTAATAACTATTAGAAGAATCAGATTATATCTAAGATAAAAGCGAAGAAGATGATTAATAGTTGATTTTATTAAATTTTATTAATGAAATTGAAGCATTAGTGATAGAATCAGTCAATGATTTCATGGATTTATCATCTATTTATAATACAGAAAAACATATTAAATTAAAATTTTAATTTATAAAAGAAAATATAAACAAATAATTTTTATCTGTCATCAACAAAGGTAGTACCTTGATAAAAGAGTTAAGATTTTGGGCTGTTACTAATTTTAAAAAGTATTTAAAAAATATTGAAATGACAGAAGGTGAAAACAGTAGATTAGATATTATGGATTCCATTCTAAAGTTTTACTTCTACAGAAAATCTGATGTTTTCTCATTTTATGATGTGCCAATAGCTATAAATTATTTCCCAATCACAAAAAATGCAGTTGAGTACTGGATAACTGGTTTGAAAGCAATACTTAATGAAGAGAGATTCAGATTAAATTAAAGTGAAATTGAAGTTATAGTCAATTAAATTTAATCATTATTTAGTGTCAGATGGGTTAAGAAGAAAAACTAACTATTCTTTATACAAACACCACAAATTTGATAAATATACTAATATGAATTTATTAAAAGCTAATTTGATTTTTATTCAAATATTTTTTATATTTTATATTAATATTCTTCTATGATAATAAATTTTAATTTTTTGAAAGGCACAAATATGTATCCAAATAAAACAAAATATGATTCCATATTTCTTTTTTGAATTTAAATTTTATGAAGGAAATGGAAAATAAATAAATAATTTGGATATATTTGAAGATTGATAATTAAATTTATAAATTTGCAAAAATAAATAAATGCTTGTTAAAAAGAGTAAATTAAAAAAGATAAAAACAAAAACTTTATAAATTATGGACAAAAGATATCTACTTTATCCTAAGTAAATAAAAATTAATAAACATCTCTGTAAATATTTAAGGCTGATAAATTTGTAAATATAAAGTTGAAAATCATTTGAATTCTTTAATTTTTATTTTTAATGCCCAAAAATATTTAAAAATTCTTTGTTACAATAAAATATCTTTTGGAAATAAATAATTAATTTGTATGTATTTTATTATAAATTAAATTTCTTTTTACAATTTATTGTTTGTTGCTATGTTGAATAAAAAAGAAATAGTTACTTACTTTTCTAATTAAATTGGGAAATAAATCGAAGGATTAAGAAACTTATATTACGTATTGAAAATGTAAATAAATAGAAATAAATTAATAATTTTAATTTCATTTTAATGTATTTCTAAGAAGAATTTTAGTAATAGAATAAACAAATAAAAAAAAATCTATCGAAATAAATAAACCAATTTCAAAAATAAAAATGGCATACATTGTTTTATTTAATTTAGATTATATAACCCTCTTAACTTTATTTTTATCATACTTTTTATTTTATTCTCCTTTGCTATTTCTCAGTATATTACTTTTCTTTCAAAGGGATGGGCGAGCTTTATTCTTTTTGTCTTTTTCAATATCATTTACAAGCCTGCAAACAGAAATAGTTTCTTGGACAATCTTATTTACTTCTACAGGAGGTACGTCTCTGTGAAGGGGGAGATAAATAATCTTTTAGAAGAATTCTTTAGTTTTTTATGGATACTTATATTAACTACCAATGGGACTTTCAACTAAATCAAGTTATGTAGCACCTAAATAAACATCAACTCCTCTTGCATTCAAAATTTCGAAAACTAACTTAGGATTTTCAGTGATAATAGGATAGAGCCAGAAAGTACGGTTTTTACAAGCACGTCCAGGGACGTTAACTCCATTTGCAGTAAAATCATTTTAAGCATTTTTAAGTTTACGAATTTGCATTTAGTATTTTACAGCATCATAGTCACGAAGACGGAAGTAAAGAAGAGCCATCATAGCAGTGGGCATTTAAAGACGGAAGGTATCAAGGAAATTCTCTCTAGGTTAAAATCCACGAACCATGGACACAAATTTACTTTTATAATCTATTTATAAAGCGCTAAAAATATGACGGATCATGGTATTAAAGAATGGAGTATTTAAACCTAAATAAACAGGAATGTTTTTCAATATTTTTTTTAAGTAAAAGGAGTTTGACATTACTGGATAAGTAGCTAGTATTTCTTTACATTTACGATACATAACTTCTTGATTACGTAAGACAGCAATACCACCACCATAAGCAGTAAAAGGCTTAATAGAACCAAAAGAAAATAAACTGCAATCAGCCTTGTCACTTCCATTATCATTTATATCTGAAAAAGATTCTGCTTAGTCTTCAAAAATAAAGCATCCACGAGAACGAGCGAATTCATATAATTCTTCAGCTTCGAACTTAGCTCCATATAAGAAACTAATCATAACAGCTTTAGTTTTGTCTGTGAAGCTCTTTTTAAAATCTTCTAATGATGGTCCTAAAGTATCATCAGCAATATCTACTGGAACAGGGACTAAACCATGATTACGAATAACCTTAACCATATCAGGAATGTTAATTGCAGTCATGACTATTTCAGATCCTAAAGGAAGATTAAGAACTTATAGTACTAAGTCAAAAGCAGTACGAACAGAAGCGCAAAGTAACATCTTTTCTTCATTACCATTAGATGGGTTGCTTTTTAAAAATAGGTTCTACAAAAGCATTTCTAATAAAGGTCTATCAGCAGGATTAACTAATTATGTCATAGCTTAGAACATGTAGTTCCAGTTGATATCAAGATAGATAGCTGAGTAGGGAATAAGAGGGGCTTTTTTATAGGTTTGCATTTTTGATTAATTCTAATTGTAAAATATTTTTATGTAGCTAGTATTAGACCTATTTTAATAATTGTTTTTTTTTTGTTTGCTTGATAAAAGTAAAATTTATATTTTAAAGTTAATCTTTTTTTTATTTATTTTTTTGTTTAAACATTATTTAGTTTTTGATAGTTATTAATTTTTAAAATTAGAAAGTATTTGTGCCGCTATTAAGATTTTTAAATCAATTTGTTCATATCAAAACCTTAAATCTTGTTAATTAGCTGTATTACTATCAATATTCTTACGTGAGGTCATATTAAAATTGAGCTTATTAGAAAAGTGATAGAAATATGGAATTAATTTATTTCTGTTTACTAAATTCAAATACATTTAAGTACGATTCAATCAATTTTTAAATTAGCTAATATAAAATTAAGTTAATTAGTATCTTATTGACGTAAATTATCAATTAATTTTGACTACTTTATTTCAAAAACTACATTATTAAAAGTAACCAAAAATATTTTAATTTTTATCAAATAAGTAAAAGCATAATCATCATCAAACACTAAAAATAATTTTGAAAATATTAGCTAGAAATGAAATTTCTTTTACAATTAGATAAAAAAGACAATTAATTCGAAATCTTAATTCTAATTTTTATTCATTAGTTTTAATTAGATTTTACAAAACTTAAAATATCATCTTTATTCATTTAATTAAATACTAATCATCTAAAGATGACGTTCTTTTCAGTACTGCTTGAAAACTATGTCAGCAACTTCATCTGATATTTTCTTTACTTTATTTTTTTAAGTATTTTTAATTTTTAGCCAGTCAGAATTTATTGTAACGTCTTCAAATCTTCTAGATAAAATCAAATTTCAAATGATGCATCTGACAATTTTTACATTTTTCTTTTTACAATTGCTTTTAAAAAGATAACGTTTTGCTTATATCATAGGAGAAATTTAAAATAGTGAATTATTAATGTTTTTATTTTTTTAGAAATGTCTACATTAAAAACTATTTGATAAAAATAAAAAATGCTAAGCATAATTCAATATAAAATGTTTTGAAAATTATTTAAACTCATCTAATAAAAGAAGAATTAGATAAAATATGAATATTTAAAAAAAATCTTGATTTATTCAATATTTTTTGAATTTTTTTGCTATTCAAAAAAAAATTGACTATGTTGTTGTTGATTGGTTAAAAATTAAAAATGAAATAAGCTTTAAGAAGATAAAAACGTAAATAAAATAATATTTTTAATTAGAAGATATTGAACAATTATTATCTCCAAGTAATTTGATAAATGTAAAATTGAATGAAATAAATGAAATTATTTATTGAAAATATATATGAGCAAGTTATTTAGATTTAGAATATAAAAATATTTACTATTTTTGTGAAAACAATTTAAAAATAAACACTACAAAAAGTATATTTTTAAAAGTAGATTATATTATTAAGCACATCATTTAAAGTTAAGAAATAAATAACAATTTTATTTTATATTGATTTTTATATATTTTTAAGTCATTGATCTAATATTAATTAGATTATCTTTCTTTTATTTATAAGTATTATTATATTAAAAGTTGGTTCAGTGTTTTAAAATTCCTATGTACATTTTTTATTTGTTTTCCATCTTTCTTAACCTGTCTGCTTGGACCATTTTTTTTGATTCGAAATCAGCCTTTAGTGAAAGTAGTTGCTGAGAAAGACCTTCTTATAGGCTTTCTTTCTGTTTCTTTGCTTATAGCTAATTGTTAGCTTCTTACCTATGACAAGCTTTGTTTATATTTATATCACTTTTAATCTTATTATTTTCGATTTCCATATTCTTTATGATATTAGTAAACTCATCATAAGTGTTTGATATTTCAGTTTGTCTATTCTAAATTTATCTAGATAGCTCTTCCAATTCATCTTGTAAGGAATCAATCTCTTTTTCATATTATTTTTGTACTCCTACTTAATGATTTATCTATTCATTGCACTAAATAGACCTTTAAATCAGAGGAGTTATTTCCTTTTCAAGATTTCCACATTCCTCAAGCATAGCTTTTTCTTAGTCTTTCAATATGTCTCTCTCTTACTTTTTAGCAGACACAATTTCATAACCTTTGTCTAATAGGTCATCAAGAGTATTTATAAGAGATTCGTCCAGATATAATGAAGCTTTGTTCTTGAATATAGTGCTCATATTAACTCTTGGGATGCTTTTTTGGGTTTTATTAAAGATGCGAGTTCCAAACAAAAAGCTTGAAGAGGTGCAAAAACTTGATTTTGAAAAAACAGAAAAGCGACGAGATCCTCCATGTTCATCTATTGTTGCTTAAGAGTTCTACTTTAAGAGTTAATTTTACTTGTAAGGAGTAACTTCACCTTCTGAAACATGCAAAGAATTTTATTTTAAACCACTTCTGTTAAATTATGTTTATGAGTTGCTTAAGCTATTATTTTAACCGCATCCTGTATCTAAAGTAGCTCCTTAACTCGAAAAAATGTTTGAGAATTCTCCATTTTTATTTTTTGATGCTTAATTTGTTTCTGAACCTTTCTATTCCTGGCTTACACTTAATTTTTCCTTCATTTTTTATTCTAAAAATTATCTCTATAAAGTTCCTGCAACATTTGCTTTAGAAGTTGATTGAGGAACAGAATTTAAAGCTTGTGAAAAGTTTGAAGACTTTAAAATTCCATTTTGATTATTTTGCTATTGCTATGACTAAGAGTTAGAAGGAGAGTTGACAGCACTTGCTTTTTTAGAGCCATTCAAATCTATAGATTTATGAGGCATGGCTTAAATGCTGAATGGGGATAGGGATTTAAATTTCTTATCTTACTTCATACTCTAAACTGGTTTTAAAAGCTCAATATTTTCTTTATTCATTTAGTATAAAATTTGATGTACTAGTAATTTTATTTGATATTAACTTTTATAATTAGATAAAAAATATAAATCACTTAAATTATTGATTAAAGAAGGTAATTAACTATCAACTTAAAATTAATAAAACCCTTTTGACAAATAAATTTTATAATTAAATATATTTATAGTCTTAAAGAACATTAATCTAAATAATATCTAAAATATTAAAGTAGAAATAAAATAAACATATTTTTATAAATTAATAAAATCTATTAACTTCTTTTTTTAAATTTAATTCAATAATGTTGAAATTTTCTCTTATTTGTGAATAAAACTGATTTAATTGATAAAAATTCCTAAAAATTCAAGTAACTAAACAGTATTATTATAAATCTCTCTTCTATCTAAGCAGAACAGAGTGCATTCAAAAAATAGAAGCTACATTTATACAAAATATTATTGATTTTTTAATTTTTTTCTACTTTTTTTAATTTTGAGAAAAAAATAAATTCATATTAAATCATCAAAAAGTTAAAAAAAATATTTAATTATTTAAAAAAATTAATTTCATTTGATAATTTAGATTTAATCAATTCATTCATTTATCCAAAATTTAATAAATTTATTTGAGATTCATAAAAAATTAATCATACTGACATAACTTTTTAAATAATTTTTATAATTAAAAAGCTTATTTAATCAAATTAATTGGCTAATTTTAGAATTTTTTAGATTTTGGTTTGAGACAGAAGAAAATATTATATAATATTAGAGAGAGACATAAAATAATAAAAATAAAAATAATTTCATCAAAAATAAAGAAATTAATGAACAAAGTAAACTTTAATAAACTTTTCAAGTACATAGCAATAACAAAAAGATTTTAACACACAAAATAATTTGATATTTAAAATTTTGTTTTCATATTTTTTTGATAGTTTATGATAAAAGAATATTTCTTGAATAAGCATCATTTTACATTTATGGATTGTTAATATTAAAACCTATCTAATATTTGGGCTTTGTAATTACATCAATTAGATGTTAAGAGAATTCTTTCTTTGAGTTAAATTTCCTGTTTTATTTTGATAAAAATAGAGTTGATAAATATTTTTACTTGTTTTTTTAATTGAAAAATGAATATAGAATGAATACTTTGGTTTCATCAAATATTCTCCATTAAAAATAGTATCAGTTATCTATCCATATTTTTCTTCTAAATTTCTTTGAATTTTATTTTTTCTAGCATAATAGAGAGATTCTAATCTTACTCTATTTATTTATTCATTTAAAGCTCCTTTTTTTTCTAAATCTTTATCATGATATAAATTTTAATGTCAAGAAAATTGATTAATAAATATTACTGTTTGATAGATTTTAAAAATACTCTTATAATTGTTTTATTGATTCTTGAGCAATACTTTTAATTTGTTCTGGATTATGTGGTTGGGCATTAAAATAACTCTAATAATTACTATTATTTCTAGATTTTTTAGTTCCATTTTCTAATGAACTAAGTCTAGACCTGTTTTGTTACATTTCTTGAGCAGTACTATTTATTGAATTTTCTCTATTTATATTCTCTTTATTCTTTTTAGCTATATAAAAAGATTGCAAGATGTTACTCTTTTTTTTCTCTAACTTTATATTCTAAAACCTATCCTAAAAGTCACTGTTTTAATAAAATTATTTAAATAAATTTTTTTTGGTGAAATATTTTATCACTTTATTTTTGTTTATTGAGATAATTTCCTAAAGTCCACATCATTTTCATATTCGATCATTTAATCTAATTCGTTTTCTTGAAAGGCAGGTTTAGTATAAAGGTGTGTTTTTCTAAAAATAAAAAAAAAATTTTTAATTTAAAGAATTTTCTATTGGTTGATTACCTTATAGAATCCTTTTTCTAAATATAGTCCTTGCCAAAATCATCTTTATTAAATTAAAAAATAGTTTAATTTAATCAAATATTTTGATATTATTTAAAAAAAATATGGTGCTTACTTTATTCAGATTTTTTTCTTAAATCTCTCAAATAATAATTTAAAATTTCATTCCTATCTTTATTTTTCTTAATGATTTAACTAAAAGTATCTTCAGGGTTAATTTTACATTTCTTTTTGCATAATTCAAATTAGCCTAGTTCCATCTACTGTTTAGTTATTATGCTGCTATTTTCCAGTTGATCTACATATGAACTTTTTGATCTTTGTTAAATAACTTAATTTCCTATGAATTATGGCTTTTAATAGCGCTCTAAACTAGTATTTTTAAGGATAGTTGTTTTATTAGTAGGAGAGCTCTAATTAGTAGAATATTTATCGCCATATGTATTTAACTACTAAGATGGTTAGTAAAATATTTTTTCATTAGATCTTCTTTCAAGCATCCCTAGCTTTCATTTATGTTTAATATTTTTTTGTTTAAATATTTTTATCAAAAGTTTATATTTACATTGATTTATGAGTTTTTTTTTGGAGTGCTACTTTAATCTAGTTAAAAATAGTGTTTTTAACCACCATCAATATTCCTAGGAGAATTCTTTCTTTTTATAAAATAATTTAAGTCTTTAAGTGTTTTATTGAATTATTATTATTTTACGAAGTTAGATAAAGGCTATTAGAAGGTTGATAGCTTGCCTCAGTTCTTTTTTTAGTATTATCTGCCTTTAGAATAGATTAGTTTATAAAATCTTAGGACATCCTAAAATTATTGGATTTCTCAAATTCATCTTATTATCTTGATTTTTATTTCTTATGAAAATGGAGAAATTATAAGTAAATTAGAGCTTATTTGAAAAAGCACTACTTTTATGATGCTGCAGATGGAATTATGATATAGTCCAACTTACTTGGTTTCTTTGACAGAATTAATACTGATGTAGTTTTTATATTCATCTGGGCGAATTTTCAAATCAAATGCAAATGTGAGGGGAATGGATTCAAATTTTTATCCTTAAAATAAATAAATTATATGAATGGTTATTTATTTTAAGAGAAATGATACTAATATTTCTGTTGATTTTATCAGTAGAACTCATGATTTATTTATGATTTTTCAATTTTGTAATTAAATAAAAAATACTGTCCAGCAAATATAATTATTACAAATTTAATAATTAATTGCATATGTAGAATTTAATTATTCCATCCACTCATTAAATCACAAACTCACTAAAAAAGTGAATTACTAATAAATGAATATGGCTAAATATTTAAAAAAATTAACCTGAAAAAAAAATATTCAAAAAAGCAAAAAAACTAACAAAATTATTGCTAATAAACTTATTTGTTGAAAATAAAATGATTGGTTTTTAAATCCTACTTTTAATTAAAATAAAGAGCTTGGTTTTGAAATAAAAGTTAATTATTAATCTATGTTTTATCATGATTATTTAAAAGGAGTTATTTACTGTTTAATTTTATTTGATATTAAAAATTACTGATAACTACATGACAAAGAAATATGCAATTTAATCATTGTATGCAAAGTTATTCATATTTTAAACTATTTTCAAAGTTAATTTATTATAGAATTTTTTTAAACTTTAAGTCAATTCTATTTTTAGTTAGTTTTTTAAATCTTAGAAGACAAAATAGCTCTTTCAAAGAGGTTGGTTAATTAAGTATTCAATATTTCTAGCAATTTGGGGTTCCCATTTGTCACCGTTTTCTAATAATTTATATTTATCGTAGAATAAATCTTCGTGCAAGTAAGCAGTCTATTCATAGTTAGGACCCTAAAATAATTTAACAATATTAAACAACAATCCTTAAAAATACTTTTCAAATTACTTCAACAATAGCATCAACGGGGCAAGCTTCTTAACAGAAACCACAATAAATACACTTAGTCATATCAATGTCGTATCTGACTGTACGTCTATTTTTAAAGTTTTGTTAATTAATATTAAATAAAAATAAGAAGATATGATTGTATTATTTGCAAGAATCAGATTATATTTTGAAATAAAATAATTTAATATTGAAAATGATTATGCCTATTTCATAATTTTATTTTGGATATCTATCTTGTTTAAATTCATTTGATCAACTAACTTTAATGTATTTACCTTGAACCATCAGGTCTAGGTTCAGTTTCAATAGTAATAGCTCTAGCAGGACAAGCACTTTAGCAGAGCTTACAAGCAATACATCTAAATTTTATATTAAAAATAAGTTAAAATTTAAGGTAATAATAACTTTTAGAAAATATCTTATTTAAGATTATATTTAAAAATCTAATATTTATTCCAATTTTTTGACACAAACATAATAATAGTCATAATGCTTTTAGAGGTTAGATATAACCTTAATCCATCTATTTTTAACAGTATGTTCTTTAATTGAGTGATATTTTAATTTATTTATGTTTGCTTTATTATGTGAATGTAGTATCTATATTCTTTTTAATGTAAAATTGTATACCTTTCTTCACCGGTAGGATATCTACGGAGGGCGTGTTCACCTCTGAATAATGGTGAAAGAGGACCCTTTTCGAAGGGATAGTTAATGGTCCATTCAGGTTCAAATGAATAAACAATACCGCAGAACCAGAAGTGATAGAAATATTCAGGACAAATAATATTTTAATAAGATGACTCCCAAACATCTGTGAAATCTAATTCATCAGGTTTGTCTCTGCCATAAAGACGAATATCATCCTTCAAATCCTCATCGATATCTAAGATGGGATCATAGAAAGTTTTATTGTGATGCTTTGCTTCAATGCTAGTATTAGGAGCTTCTTCATGAATATTACTTCTCTAAATAAAACCTAAGTTGTACCAATAAAATATAATTTAGTTATTTCGATTTTAAGCATATTTTCATTTTGCGTTCAGAGATTAAATATTCTTTCATCAATTTAACAGAGATATCTGCTAATAAAATCTAGATATAATAGGGGATTAATTAACACTTATGATAAATGGTTGCATTTGATATCAAATCTTGAATTGCTATTTAATAATTATCATACTAAAGTTCATTTTGAGATTCTTGTGCATTTACACTTTGTGGAAATTGGTTAATACTCTCTTCAACATTTTCCTAAATACTTCTTTTGAATTGTTTTGTTTGCTTATAAGATTGTTTGTTTGTTTGAAGCCTATCTATCTTCTTCTCTTGCTTTTAATTTATAATTTATTTTCTTTCTTTTTTTAGTTAAGGGACTTGCTAGAAGTCTTAGATTTCTTTTCATTCTTATCTAAATTGATTCTTCCTTGTTAATTTGCATACAATTAAGCAAAAGCTCAACCATGCAAAGCAATAAATTAATAAACCATTTAATTAATTTATTCATTCATGCCATTTTACATGCAAGATAATAAATCATCTTTTTACATTTTCATTTGTAATGAAGTGACTCGCAATAACACTATATATTTTTTTTATTTTAAAATAAAAGAGAAAAGTTTTAAAGGGTCTGTCCTTTATCAATAAAAACATATTTAGATACTTAATAAAAATTATTTAAGAACATAGTAAAGCTAAATTTGATTTTTAAATTATTGTGAATTTTTAATTGTTTTTTTATTTTGCAAAAATAATTTTTAACAAATAAATTTAATTTTTTTTTGTGTTTCAATTTGAGTTTTGTTTTTAGTGTTTGAAAAGCTATTGCTAGATTAATTGTTTTGGAAAATTAAAATGGTAAATTGTCTATCTATAAAATGAGAAAATAATTCATCAAATATTTGAAATATATTATGATACTTGAAGGTTAAAGAGCTTGTTTGATTCAATTATTTTTAAGTTATTATCTTGTAGTTTGTTTTTAACTATAAATTAATTAAAGTAAATTAATCAAAAGTAAAGGTTAAAAGCATTATTAACTCAAAAGGTTTATTTTAAAGAATCCATTATATTTAAAATTATTATGAGCGATAAATTAAAAAAAAAAGAAGATGGTGAACTTTCTGGTGAAGAGGAAGAGTATAAATCCCCCAAACAGAAGAAATCCGATAAAGATGATAGAAAAAAATCAAAAAGAAGTTCTCGTTCACATAGTAGTAGACGCACAAATGATAAAGTTAGCGATTCTACTAAATCCAGTAAAAAGGATAAAGATCATAAAGATTCAAGTAGAAGACGCTCTAAGTCAAGAAGTAAAGATCGTAAAGATTAATAAAAGCGTAAACATTCAAGATCTCGTTCTCGTTCATACCAAAATGATCGTAACGGTACAAAGTAAAGACATTTAGACAATCTTTATTAGAGAACATAAATTAAATATGGAAAATGTAACTAAATATATGGTTCTTTGAAACGTAACACCAAATTTTCTAATGATAAATTTTTGTTTTCTAATTTTGAAAATCTTTCAGACGTTTAAAGTACTGACTATTATTTTTATAACAACTTAAATAGTTCAAAGAAAGACAAGGAGAGAGATAGCACTAAGGATAAGGATAGAAAACGCAGTAAATCTCCTACTAAAGATAAAGACAGAAAAAATGATCGTAAAAGAAGCAAATCACCTAGAAGTAGCAATACTGGGAAAAGAAGAAGCAGTCGCTCTAAATCTCCTAAGAGGGAAGATAGTCGTAGAGACAAAGATTCAAAACAAAATTATAGAGAGAGTGATAAGAGATCAAATTATAGTAGCAATAGGGATAAAGAATCAAGAAAATCAGAGGAAAATAATACAAGAGAAACCAAATAGTTGACCTTAGAGGAAGAAGAAGAAAGAAACGATAGATATTATAATGAATTTGATGATAGCGACTCAGATTACTATCAAAGAGCAAATGATCGTAAATATAAGTCAAGTAGACGCAGTAGGTCTAAGAGTAAAAACAAAGATCGTAAGAGATCTAAAAGTAAAGGGAGAAAAGATGATAAAAATGATAAAAACAAAGATAAAGAAAAAGAGAAAGAGAAAAGTAAAAATAGTGGAAACGGGGATAGTAGCAAAACTTCAAAAGATAAAAAGGAAGAGGATGCTAAGAAAATTTAGTAAACTCAGCTATAGTAATAAGAAGAAGATGATGATGATCTCAATATGGAATTAGAAGATTCCGATGATGAGAGAGAAAGAAAGAAATAAGAATTCCTTAATATGATTAAAAAATAAGGAAAGGAAATGTAAAAATAAGAAGCTACCAAAGAAGATAGCTAAATGAAATAAATAGATAGCAAAAATAATCAAGTCGTTTCTGATGATAAGTAGAAAACAAAGGATTAAGAAAATCTTGAAAATATTAATTTTGCGGATGAAATGAGTGATGAATAACTCTACGATAATACTGGATTAAACCCTAATGATGTTTTAGATGATGATGATGTCAATATTGCAAATGCTATTAATGATGATTACAAAGAAGAAATTGATGAATCTCATTCCTTAACTCATCGACATAGCATTGATAAAGCATAACTAGATCACTTAAAATATCTTGAAGATATGCGTAATTAAGAAATAAAGGGAGGTATTCCAGATTTGCCTGATCAACCAGTAATTAAATAAAAGAGAAAAAGTATAAATAGTGAAAATGTTGAGCATAAATTAAGTAATGCTAATGAAGAATAATTAGAGGAAGAAAATAAATTACATAAGCTTGATGATCAAGAAGATTCTGAAGAGGAAACAGATATGTTTGGTGATGATATTGATAAAATCATTAACAAATCCAATGATGGTAAAATCTAAGTCATCAAAGGAGCTAATGCAGAATGTGATGATGAATAAAACTATTTAAAACTTTTAGTTGGAGAAGTTCTTCATGGAAAATATAAAGTTGTATAAAAATGTGGTAAAGGTGTTTTTGCTAATGTGTATAAAGCTGAATAACTTGATAATGGAAAGATGGTTGCCATTAAGATTTTACGTAGTATTGAAATCATGCGTGATAGTGGTGAACGTGAAAAAGAAATCATTTAAAAGTTAAACTTGACTGATAAAAATGATAGAAAGCACATAGTTCGTCTTAAAAATGTTTTTGATTATCAAAAACATATTTGTCTCGTTTTCGAATGCTTTGCCATGAATCTTCGTGATGCATTAAAAGAATTTGGTAAAGGTAAAGGGTTTTCTTTAGATGTTGTCCGTTCATATGCTTACTAAATTTTTGTTGCGTTAACACACTTGAAGAAAAATAACTACATTCACGCAGATCTTAAACCAGATAATTTACTTATTTCAGAGGATACTAAAACTTTGAAAATGTGTGATTTTGGTACAGCTTTACCAATAGAAGAAAATGGTATTATTAAGTATCTATAGAGTCGTTTCTATCGCGCCCCAGAAGTTTTAATTGGATATCCTCCATACAATCAAATAGATGTTTGGAGTATTGGTGTTACTTTATATGAAATATATACCCAAAAGATCTTGTTTGATGGATCAACAAACAATGAAATGCTTAAATTAATCATGGATTCTAGAGGTAAATTTAATAAAAAAATGCTTTAAAATGGTAAGTACGTGGAAGAGTACTTTGATCAAAACTATAACTTTAAATATTCTTCTATCGATAAGCAAACAAATTAAAAATTCACAACTATAATTCCATATGGTGATATTCCAAAAAAAGATATTTACAAATTACTTCAAGAAAACAAGGATGGAATAAGTTTAGAAAACTAAAAGAAACTCTCTTAGTTTAAAGATTTTCTTGATAAATGTCTTTAACTAGACCCTAAAAACAGAATAACTCCTGAAGAAGCACTTGAACATCCTTTCCTTAAATTAAATACAACAGCAAACAACACTTAAAAGCCCAAATGATTAAATGTTATATGGTTATATGAAAATTTTTAAAATGTATAAAAAAAAAACAATTTCTTTATCAAAAAAAGTATACATGTTTAATTAAGTAAGTCAGTCACAAATATAATTAAAATATTTTTTTCATCTAAAATACTATTTGAGTATATTACACTTTTATTTTACTTCAACTAATTATGTGTTCATGTTAATTCTACTAAATTAATAAAATTAATATTTCCCATTTCAATTTCACTCAAAAATATATAATTAATCATTCATTTTCCAAAGATACAAAAATTCTCTCAGAAATTCTTTATTTTTGAAAAAAAAAAAGCAAGCAAAAGCTAGTTAAACAAGTTATTCCTAAAAAAATATTTTTTGTTTTTGTTAAAATATTAAATTGAAAGTAATAAAAAAACATAAGTTAATGAAGATTTACAGAATTTATACTAAATTAGTTAGTCTATTTAAATATTATAGAGTAAGTTATTTATTATTAATATTCTACTTTTATGCATCATTCTAATAATAGGTAGAAGAACCACATTATTCAGCCATAAATATTCTATAAAAATCTTTAAATATTCCATATTCTTAAGTAGATACCAAAAAGACTATGTCTTCTAACTGTTCCTCCAAATATTATTTGAATTAGATTTTAAGTAAAAATCTATTGTTCATAATTATAGATCGAAATAATGAACTTTGATATTATGTAGGAATGTACTATAAAAGAAGAGCTATGATGCCTATTTAATATGTTATAGGGGAATGGGAGTTTAGGGATTTGCTTCTTAAAATGAAGCCACCAGTATTAATACCAAGAAACGAAACAAGTTACCTTGTAGAACTTGTAAATAAATTATCAAAATAGAAATAAAAATGCTAATTTCTAGAAATTGGTGTAGGAACAGGAGCAATAAGTTTATCTTTGTTAAAAGTATTTGATTTTAATATTTTAAATAAAAATTGTTAAAAATTAAAATGTTTTACACTTTTTTAGGAAAATAAATAATTTACTGGAGTTGCTATTGATAAGCAGAAATTTTGCGTAGAATTAGCAAGCTAAAATTTAATTCTAAATAAAATAGATCCATAGAGACTTTAGCTTATTCATGATGATTGCTAAACATTTTTCAATAATAATATAAATTAAAATTATTTTTATAAATTTGATTTTATTGTAAGCAATCCTCCATATATACCATCAGATACTGTTTTATAATTAGACAAGTAAGTTAGGTAATGTTAAATATTATATAATTTAAACACACTAAAAATTTTCATTTAAATAGAAATTTTGAAGATAAAGTTGCTCTTGATGGAGGTAAGGATGGATTGGATATAGTAAAGTAAATTTTGGATAATGGTTACTTGCTGTTAAAAAGTGGAGGTTTTATAGCTTTAGAAGTAGATTTAACTCACAATTAACTATTAGAAGAGTATTTTAACAAAAATACATATAGATGGAAAGATAAATATTCAAAAGTTTAATTTTTAAAAGATTAGTATGAAAGAGATAGATTTTGTGTTTTCTTTTTATGATTTTATTTTATTTCGAGAAATTAATTTATTTTTTAATAAATCTTTTTAAATTGAGATTTATTTATTTTTTAGGGCATAGTTTTGATAAAATTTTAAAAGAATTTGTTGATAATAATAATCAATGCTTATCAATATTTTTTATTGTGTTTTTATGATCATCAAAAAATTAAATTATTAGAAGTATTTAATATTTGATAAAAAATTTAGAAAAATCATAAAAATTTCAATTAGCTTTTATTATCAATAGTAAATAATATGTACGCATAAACTCTTTCCGAAGCTTTAACTTTGAATGAAATCACATTTTTAAAAAGTAAATAAGTTTTTAATTAGCTAGCGGCGTTATTCAAGTTAAAAATATTTTAAATATTAGAGTAAGTTTGGTGGACAGGATGCACTGAAACACCTTATGTGTGTCGTGGAGGAGTTTATAATAAATTTAGTTATCTTTTAGGTAAAATCATTTGATGATATAAGCAAGATTAACTCTAAAAAGGAAGCTAAGCTGAAGTTATGTTTAATTTAAAAATAGTCATAACCGATACCCGTAGCGTTTGGGTTACAAAGGCAGATTAGGAATAGATTATAGAAGAGAAAGATAAATTTAACTAATCTATAAAGATAAAATTTGAGGATATTTTGAACACTCTTGATACTCCACTGAGATTTGGTAGAAGCAATACTTAATTTACTAAGCTTTAATTCAGAAAAAATAGAGAAGAAGATCTCATTTTCCTAATGGAATTTGAAGTAGGAATTTATCCTTTCAAGTGGGAGTTCTTTTTAACAAAGATGGATGATAATGAAATATTTAATATTTTAGCAGATGATTTAATAAATCCAATGGCTAAAACAATTATCTCTCTTGAAAAGAGAGGAAATTCCTATAAATAAAAATGCATTCAAATAGAGAAAGAGTTGATTAAGCGCCTAAGTGAAAAGGAGAGAAACACATACAAATCATGTATTGATAAAGATAATGAGGAAGCTTGGTCTAAATTTTTAATAGGTGATGTAAGAGGCAAATTAAATTATATATCATAAAAACTCTAGTTTGTTGGTCAAAAATTTGACCTTTCACTAATACCCTCCCTCCCCTATTTATTTTATATAATCAATTAATCCTAACCTATTATTTAAAAAGATATTTTTAATTTAAAGTCTTTAGATGATAAACTGACAAATTTTGACTTCGGTCCAGCCGCTTAATTCTTTCTTTCAAATCACAACATTAAAAATTTAAGTAATCATATCTTTATAAATAAGTTGTTAATATTATAACATAATTAATAAATAGATGAGGATTAAGAAAACAATAAGATTGTTGTAAATATATAGAATGAATAAGGTAACAATGAAGACCTTAAAAGAATGAAATTAATTTAAGATTACTTTAGTACCTTTGAAGATCAACCTATATCGAAAGATTTTTTAAGGCCAGATTCTAAAAAAAAAATCAAGCAAGAAGATAGTAACTAATAATAATTAAAAGCCTAACAATTAGGTAATAAATATTACTAATTAGCCCTAGTACCTTTTATAATTAAATATTTATAAAATAAGGAATAAAAGTCAATTATGAAGAACAAAATGGATATAATATTAAAAATGATTAAAAATAAATTCAAGCAGCTAATCAATAAAAAGATAACAAAAAAAAGAAAAAGCATTTGGATTTCCTATGAATAAGTTAAAACAATTTTTTCTAAATCTACTAATATTTTAGAAAGTTAATCTCATAATTTTATTCTGAGTTAAAAAATAGTTAATATTTATTATGTCAAAAATCAAAATTATTAAAAAATGAAAATAAAAATAAGATTTTTAATTAATTAGTTCAAAATTTAACATAAAAAAAGTATCAAAATAAATAAATTGTATTAACTATTTAAATTTAAATATTAAGCCAAAATACAAAAATACTGTATTTTTTTCAAATGATCTTTATTAAAATAAATAAAAAAAATATTTAAGCCAACTATCTTAACTAAAAAATAAATTTAAAACTTCTATTTTAGATATGAAATTTTATATTAAAAAACATTCATTACTGTCTTCGATTCATTTATGTATTATTATTTTTGTTTTTCTAGACAAATCTGGAAATTAAAAAAATAAGATTAATAAATACCTAAAAATAAACTAGATAATAAGATAATTTAAGTAGTTTTAGACTATATAAATTGACTAAGAATTATTTTAGATTAAAATAATTTCAGAGTTTTTAGTAATTAATAAAATAACAAAAAAGTAAGAATATTGATAGATAAAATTGTTTAGTATTCTTTTAAGAATAATGATATTAACTAAATACATCATATAATTATATAAATTAATTATAAAAATTAAAAATATTAAATAATTCATTTTATAATTTTATTCATAATTGAGAGCCTACTTTATTTTCCACTTTTAACATTAATTCAATTTGATCCATTTGTATTTGTATTTACTACATTATTTTAAATAGGAGTTTATGGATAGAACATTGGCATAGCATACATAGGAACCATTGAAGGGGTTTGAGATTATTATGTATTACTGTTATCAGCAGGCTTATCTGTGTTCACGGGAGGATAAAAGAAGGGAGGGTACTTTTATATAATTTATAAAAATTTAATAAAATTAATTTATGAAAAAATAATATACATATAAAGGAGCTCCTTATTATTAGGGTGGCATAGGCATCATCATAGGATATTAAATAGGAGTAGGTACTTGAGGAACAGCACCATCAGTTGTAGTATTTTAAGCAGGTTAGGGAGCTGGAATATAACAAATATAGTACCCACCTTGAGGCATTTAAGGCATTTATGGGAATTAACCTGGCTAAGGAATCATCTAAGGAATACCAGCTTAGGGGAAGAAGCTTGGGAAATATTATTAGCCTTAAGGTAAAGGCTATTACTATTATTATTACTACTATGTCTATTACTATTATTATTCTTAATGTTAGGCACCATTTTACTATTGAACTTAAGCTTAAAACTTTTATTCTGGTTTTTCTTCAACCTTTTAAGTGACTGCTGGTAATTTTTATGCTTATGTAGTAGGTTCTGTTCTCGAAGAAACTTAACTTTATCTAGGAGTAAGAGCTTTTTCATTTACAGGAACTTATTTCAAGTTTTCTTGTAATTTTTCTCCAGTTCTATCATATTATTAAAATAAATTAAAAAATATTTTTAAATTGAATAATTTTACTAATTTTTGTTAGAGTGTTATTCTTAGTTATGTTAATGGTGATGATGATGGTTGTGCTTATGGGGTTCTGATTTTTGCTATTATACTTATTTGGGTACTTCTTATACTTAAGTGGTAGTAGCTCCAGTTGTAGTAGTTTTGGTAGTGGTAGTAGTAGAACTATTGTTGACGGCTACACTTTTTTATTAAGTAGTTGTTTGATTTACAACAGGAGCAACAGTAGGCTTACTTTAAGTACTTGAGCTAGAAACATTTTATTAAGGTTAAGGTTAAGGTTAAACAGGAGGTTAGGTTTAAGGAACAACAGGAGTTGTCTTAGAAGGAGGGCATACAGCTAAATCTTTATTTACAACTTCTTAAGCTGGTTGAGATGCATGGTGAGTAGATGAAGTAACAGTTTTTTGCTCCTTCTTAGCTTCAGTCACATTATTATTGATGTCAGTGTTGTTATTTTAAGATTCCTTTTATTACTCTACTTTTTTATCTTCACTTACTGGATGCTCTTAATTAGAGGACTTTTCAACCTTTTGATACTCTTGACCTTGATGGTTATGATTGTGGTTTTTGTGATTGTGATTATGATTGTGGTTGTGATTATAATTACGTCCATGGCTATGATTAGGATTTTTATTGTTTTTGAAATTATTGGTTTGGGGATTGTTGACCTAAGTAGATTAAACATCAGTCTAGTTAACTTAGACAGATTGTGGTACTTCTTATGTTTATCCTTCAACTTCAGTTTTACGAACATAAACAAATTCCTATTATCTCTTATTTTTATGTTAATTCTTTTGGAAGTTATTTTCTTTGCTGTTTTAACGTTATTAACTGAAGCGATTTCTATTTTGATTTCTGTGTTCCTTTCTCTCATAATTAGACTCATATCTTTTATTGTTATTGTTGCTATTATCTTCTTATCCATCTTCTTACTACTTTTTCAATCTTCTATTTTGTCTCTCTAGATTTAAAAAAAATACTTACAATATCTATTATCAAACTTGCAAGAATTATAATAAAGAAAAATAGAAACAAATATTTTAAAAATTTAAAAAAATAAACAAATAAACAAACCAATTAAAAAATTGATGATTTTTCCTTTTAAACAAATATTTTTAATCAATTTCAACAAATAAAAAATTGTTTATTTGATGCTTGTAAAAAATTATTTAAAATATTTACTTTGTTAAACTTCACCACCATTTTGTTATACGTCTTGGTGTTCATCAACTTAATTGCCATTTGAGTGCTAGTTTTCAACTCTATTCTATCTTCTTTCTTTTTTTTCTAAAGATTGCCTCTTAGGTCTCAAATTAGAGTGGACTCTATCTTTTCTTTGTAAGCTGGTTTGTTTAGTTTCTCTTTCAGGTTACTTATTAGTTTAATGGCGAGATTGGTTTTTCCATTCATTTTCTTGGTTTTCAAGGAAACGCTTGTATTGGACATCAATATGAGACTTAGTAATCTTATGATCAAAACTGTACTTTCTACAGATATTCCAAACCATGTATGTATGCTATAATAATATTAGTAAAATTGAATGATATTAAAATATTTGTTTCTCTAATAAAATTAATAAAATGTTATTTACTGTTAAGTACTCCTTGTAAATTTCATATAATTCACTTATCATTTTCTTTTCTTCTTCAGTTAAATGTTCCTTTTATCTTTCATATTCTTCTTCAAGAACACATGAATACTTTTTAACTGTGTATTAGTTATCATCTTCATCTTCACGACTAACCTTCTAATTTTTAGCAAAGTTGCTACCCATACGATTAACCTTCTCTTAGATATTCATTTTCCTATCAAATATTCTTCTATTTTTAAAATTGCTTTTTTAAAGATTTTCTTTTACTTTTTATTAAAGTTTTTAATTAATTTTTTTTTTCAAAAAAGATACAAGATTCTTCTTTTCTTCTCTAATCAAAAATTTTAATTGATTTTAATAAGATAGGTATTGTTGCTACTTCGCTTGTTTTTAAAACAAATTTGAGAGGAAAAGTGTTTTAAAGAATTACAAATAATTGTTTTTTTTTATTTTTCTGATTTATAATCTGGTTTGAGACAAGTGCTTAATAAAAATTGGTGAGGAATAATCTAATTTTTTTAAAAAATGATGTAATAAATTTAAAATATTTTTTATTGGAATATAATACTAAAATAACAGAATGAATATTCAAAATTCTAAAATTCTGTATTATTTTTCAATAAATTTAATACTTTTTAAAATATTTTTAAAAAATTAAACTAAAACAAATTTTTTTTGAAACAAAAAAACAAACTATTTTTAAGTGTTATCAAAATAAATGTTAGTGTACTTCCTAAAATTAATAATTAAGTAATACAAATTTGTATGAAAGTTGAGAGAGTTTTCTTTACAATAAAAATTTTTAATTGGATTTGATAAATCTTTTTTAGAAGATCAAATAGTTAATCACAAATTAAATAATTATCATGATATGTTTAGATTTTTAAACAAAAAAATAAACTATTTTTAAGTGTTATGCAAATACAAGCTTTAGTGTTACATCCCAAAATTAATTAAAAATAAAAAAAATTTGTGCAAAGTTGAGAGAAAGTTTTCATTTAATAACAATTTTTTATTGGATTTGAAATATCTATTTTAGAAGAGCTGATCAAATAGTTAATCACAAATTAAATAATTTTCAAGATCGATATTTTTATAAATTCAAAGAAATATAATTAAATATTGATAATTACACTCTCAACTTTATTTAATTTGAATTTTTTTCAGTATTTGATATGACTTTAACAGCTGAAAATTTGATTAACACAATCCATTAAATTATAAATGACTTAAAGTAAGATATATTTTAAAGATTTAATTATAATTTAGATGAAAATCTTACTTACTTAGATCTTACTAGGAATTTGATTCTTTTGGAAAATGTTTTTAGTGAAGAATCAATTAAAAGAAGTTAGGAATTGCAATAGCGTTTATCATAATAATATCAAAGTCACCATCATCATTCTCATAGCTCCATAATAAATAGATCATATAACTAAAGCACACAAAACCCTATAAATATATAAAACTAATAAGATGAAGTATAAGCTAATTAAAGCTATTCTCGCCAAATAGCTGGCTAGTATTAAAAGGTACAAGAGTTAGATTCTTCAAAAGATTCTATACCCTAATTTCATAAATAGCTACTTAGAGAATACAAAAATTCTATGGAGTAATTGAAGAAGCAAAATAAAATTATTAGAACTCTAGTAAAAGATAACTCTCATCATAATTCAAATTTTAGATCCATTGATTACTAAGACTAAGATTACATGCACAGGGGCAACTATTTAAATACTTTTGAAACTAATCTTAACAATTAATCAAGTACTGATGAGCATATAAAATACAATTCAAAGAGTTATAACATTTTAAATAGAAGTTAGGAAGATCAATATAACAAAAGGGGTTATAAAATAAGAAGTTCAGCTAAAAAGTAATATTTAAAGGCAGAAAAAGAGTTGTAGGATTTGTAAGAAATAAGAGAAAAAGAAATCCTAAAAATAAAATAAATTGAAAGAGCAATAAGGAAAAGAGAAGAGCTATATGCAGCACCTAAAAATATAACAGCATCCGAAATCGAATAAATTGAATATGTAAAATCATAAAAAAAAATAAAAGATAAGCAATACATTTCAAAGATAAATGAGCAAATTTCAAAGTTAGATAAAGAGATAAGACAAATAACATCATATATATAAGACTGCATATTAAAAGAATAATGAAAAGAAAATAATATTATACACGTCATTTACAAAAATATTAATTAATAAATTACTTATAATAAAAACTTCTATCGATTTAGCTTTTAGGCTAACTTAAATATTCATTTTTTATAATTTATTTATTGTTTATTGAAATTTCTATGAAATCTTAAAAAAATCTTTTTAAATAATTTTTTATTAGAAAAAACTTCAGAAATAATTCTCAAAATCCCTCTTCTTTTTTCTTAAGTTAAATTGTTTATTTAAAACTTTGCATGGCATAATATATTATTTATATATATTTTTATCAAGATTCCTTTTATTTTATCATGAATTAGCAAGATTTTCGAAAGATTCTTTAATATTTATTCTTAAATTTAATTTAATTGTACTGGTTGAATATAAATTAAGATCAAATAATTATTTCAAATTTTAATGAAAAAAAAAGAAAATAAAATTAAAAATACAAGTTAGATAGTTAATTTTTGATTTCTAATGTGTAGGAAAATAAGATTTTTATCTCTAAAAATTATTTTTATTTTTAAGATAAAATTAAAAATAATTACTAAAATATTAAAAAGAACAACTAAAATACATGTTTATTTATATTTATTTTTTTTACAATCAGGATTTTACATTTTTTAACTCAATTAAGTATTACAATAATGTGTAATCCTCCATATATTTAGAGCTTGGATAATCCATAACAAGTTGCAAAAATTTAGCAGCATTTGTTTTTTAGTAGAGCTTAAAAATCTAATTAATTTATGTTGATGTATCTTTATCCTAAAAAGTGCAAATAACCATCTTTTTATTTGATCTACTGCTAGAAATCCATTAAATTGCAAATTTTAAATCAAAAATACCACCAAATGCACCACATCCCCATTTACCAGTAGCTATTGTTTTTAAATGATCTTCTTATGAAAATCCTATGTAAGATTTATTTAATTCTCTGACAATGTTTTTCTCAGAAAATTGATTATCAGAATCATTAAAAAATAAGGCATCTATTGCTAAAATTGTTTATGGAGTATTTCTTTTTTGCTATTAAATTTTAGAGTTTCCCATTTTAGAAAATCTAAATGAGTTACTATATCCTATATAATCAGAATACTATTTGATCCCTTTCATTATTATTACCTCATTTTATGCCATTGATTAATCAAAAATTAATAAGCTTGCTAACATTTCAGGGCAAACACAAAATCTTATTTCTTCTTATACTAGACCATCTCCTAAAATACCTCCTCCTATATCTCTGTTAGCAAAATCTAATTATAGTGTGCCTGAGAAATCTTCAATTAGCTTTTCATCAGTTACTTCAACATTTTTTAATTTAATAGCTTTTAGTTGTTACATCCAATCTTCAAAATCTTCTAACTCCCCAGAGTTAATTCTTTACAAAATTACTGTCTCTTTTGACTCTTTATCTGAGAATTCTAATGCCTATTATAAGTATTCATACATACATTTAATTTTTTCTTATCTCCTTATATTGATGTGATCTAAAGAGCTTTTTTGATATATCAATCTAAAATCTTTAAAAATTTTCTTTTCTGAATCCTTAAGTAGACATAAAAACATACAACTAACATATTATGCTATTTCTTCTCGAGAGAAAATAACCTCATTTATCTTAGATAACTTAGGTATAATATTTTTTAACTCTTGCTTTCTTATTTTAAGGGCAAGCTAACATATCTTAGGGATAAATTATTCCAAAAAAAATGCTTAGCATTCTTTGTCAAGCTATTCGAATACACTTTTAATGTTAAAGTATTTGGAATCGCTTTTTTACGTACTATCTCTTAATTTGTCTAGATTCTACTCTAATTCTTCAAATGTATTACATTTACTCTTTCCAGTACTTAAATTTTAAAGGATTTCTTTTTACAATTTCCAAAGCTCATCGTTTTTTCTTGGTAAAGGAAATTTGTAAATATCGCTTTTTGTATCTTTCTAAGTTTTCTCTTCAATCATTTATTTTATTTTAATTTAATTTTTATCAAATCTAAATATTTTTTATATGAAAATTTTATCAAAAATAAAAATTCTAAATAAGATTTTGATAGCATCAAATACTTATTAATCACAAATTTTATACAAAATTGATCATTTAGTTAAAGTAATACTTTGATTTTTGTAGTAAAATACTTTAGGTTTACCTTATTTTTTACTTTTTTGTTTAAAAATTATTAAATTTGCTCAAAAATTAATTCATAAACCAGTAATTGGTATCTATTTTTTATTAATCTTACTTAAATAAGATCATCTATAAATTATTGAAATTAACAGCTATTTACAGATGATTAAACATCAAATTATTTTGAAAATTAGATTTAATTCATAAAAATAATAAGATAGATTTAAAAAATTTATTTATTTATTAAAATATAAAAGGGAGAATACTAAAGCAAATATTAGAATCATTTGGTGTTTTTACTGGATTTAATTAACTATTACATCTACAAAATATAAATTAATTATACATTTATATTTTAAGCACAGTTGATATAAACTATTGAAATAAAAAATCTTTGGTATTTAATATTCTTAAAGAATAAAACTATGTTTCTTCATACATTTCTTAGAACATCAACATTTATTTGAGCCATTTACTTTCCATCTGAATGTAAAGAAGCAAATAACTTATCACCATTTTCTACAGGTGCCAATTTAGGGGTACCGGTTAAAATAAAATCTCCTGGATTCAAAGTCATGTATTAACTAACATACTAGATTATATCATCAATCTAAAACATAAGAGAATATTAAATTTATTTTTGTTTATTGAATAAATTAAAGTTATACCTTGAAGTACATATTCTTAGTATTGTCATCTACTTCATTCTTCTAGTTTATTAAAAGCTTCAAATTAACATTATGGGGGTCTTTAATGTCTTTTTTATCAATAAAATCGCTGATTGGCAAGAATCCATCTTAACCTTTGCCTATTTATTTCATATTTAAGGGTTAATATTTATTTCATCTTTATAGATAAAAATAATAAACACCAATATCCCAAGGAAAGCCATTTTTACGATTAAGCTTCTACCTATCCCAATCTGTCATATCTAAACATAAAAAGTAACCTCCAATATAATCAAATGCTTATTATTTAGAAATATTTTTTCCTGATTTACCAATCATAACTCCTAATTCTATTTCATAATTAACCTAGTTTTTAGAATTTATTTATAGATTTTCACCCTTGTATAAAATAGAGGAGTGAGGCTTAGTAAAAATAAGTGGTTATGCAGGGACATCTTTTGAACCAGGTGGTATATAATTTTAAGCTAAGGCCAGAATTTTTGGATTGATTCTCTTAGTAGCTTAGACAAAGATTCTTTCCATTTACTACTTACTTACGAGTTTTTCTAAATTAGTAATTGTGGTTTTTTTATTGATAATTAATAAAGATATATATTAGAGTTCAATTTTTACATAATTTTAATTTATAAAAAAGTATCATCAATATTGCATCATAATTCTACTAAAAATATATCTTAAACAGTCATCTCTTTTCTTGACTGATCTAATTTTCTTATTTCTTCTTTTTAACTTTTTTTTGCTTTAAATATTTGTTAAATTTAATAAAATATTTTTAAATCTATTCTTTTTTTAAGATATCTATTAACTCAATTAATTATTCTAATCAAAACATTTTAAAGAGAATAAGATTTATTTTAACCACTCCAAAAAATTACATTTTTGTGTTAGCTCAAAAAAAATAATTTTTGAAAGTATATTAATTTTTTTTTTTAATATGATGTTTTTACTTCATTCTCATAAAAATATGATCTTGATCATAATTATATTATTACTTTAATTTTTTAATCGCATTTAAAAAAAATAGTATTCACATAAGTTCTTTTAAAAATTATATGGGCTTTGAACTTATCTTAAAACTTCAAAAATTTATAAATATTAATTAAGATATAATAATTTAATACTATGAAGAAGATTTAAATTCATTAAGCTTTTAAAGAAGTATCCAGAAGATTATGAGTTATTTTGTAAATAGAGATAAGCTTTTATTGTTACTAAAAATTTTTGGATGAAAGAAAATAAAAAAAATAAATGTTTTGAATCAATAAATTTGAGATTGTTTGAAAATAATTTTTTATTCAAAAAAAATTAAGAGTTGAAATTTTTATTCTATGTTCTGTAGTTACTATACATTGAATTATATTATGTCACTTCTTGTTTTTTTTATTTATTTACTTTTACGTGTAATATTTTTGAAGTATGCTTTTTTTGTTGTGAACGATCTAGTGCAGTGTTAAAATTATGAATCACATTGGCACTTATCTGGTAATATGCAGATTAGCAAATTTTGATTAAAGTTTTAATCAGAGAATATCTCTCAATCTATTTTTTTGATACGAGGTCAATTTCTGAACAAAAATAATAATTTAAACAAAAAAATCAAAATCAAAAACTCACAAAGATTAATTGAAAATTTAATTAAAGAAGTTTAAAATATAATAAACATAAGATGGAATAATTTATTAGTTTAGAAAGTCCAAAATAATCAAGTGGATCATTTATATTGATTAGCTGTATGCAGCTTTTCTTTTTTGTTCTTACTTGCTTATTAACATTAGTTGGAAAATTTTATGAATCTATTCCTTTGATGGCATTTTATTATCTTATATCTTCTACTTAAAAGATGCTGATATGGAAAACACTATCTAAAATCCCTAATACTAATGTTAAAGTTACTAAAAGAGATTTTTTACTATTTGCACTGCTAATAGATTTGAAATAAGCATATTAATTTAGCTAATGCAAAAAGATTAACTTAAAATAACTTTGGATGGTAATATATGTCATATAATTCTCTAGCTGCTATTTTTTTTTATTTACTTACCTCTATTTAGATATGGCTCAATACATTAGAATCGATTTCATAACTGATATATAAATAAAAAAAGCTATTTTATATGCTACTAGCTTATACATAATTTTTGGAATTACTTATGGAAATATTATTTTTTCCTAATATCTTGCTGTAAATTCTCACTACCCTACTTCAATTTTTAGAAGATTAGCTTAATTTGCTTATGTATTCTCCTCAATATTCTCCTATATTTATCTGTTTGTATTATCAGTCTACGAAACTCTTACAGGAATGATAATAATTTTAGTATTAAGAATTACGTTTGTTATTCTTTACTCTTATATAATCCCAAAGCTTAATATCTACTCTCGCTTTAAGTTTTAGTTATTATTTCCCTTTTTTAACCCAGATACTTTGACCAAATTTATTAGAAATATGCTAAGAGCATATGTAATGTTTGGTGCTAATGTGGATATATCTCCGACTATGCTTAAAGTTTCAAATATATATGACAGAATGACTCTATAGCCTACATTTGTGATAACTAGAATTTATAACACTCTCGAAATAATAGGATTGTTGATTTATAACTTTTTTTTTACAAGTAAGAAGATTAATTAAGCTGATTTTTATGGAATTTCACTGGGGATAATATCATTCTATTTAGCTATGAATATTATATAATTTATTATGCAAATCATTTTCAAAAATAAAAAAAGCTATGAGACAATCTAATAATAGTCACATTAAGATATTGAAAACTCCTAAGGAATAAATGGAGCTTCAGAGTCTGTTTTAGAATAATCGTTAATTTAATAAGATGAAAACTATCAAATAAATAAAATTAATCAACAGATAGAAAATAATAAACTTTTTATATAATTGTTAATAAAAACAACTAAGCTAAACATAACTAAAAGAAAAAACTAAGAATAAATAATTTAAGCATTAACTAGCTTTTTGGTTAAGAAGAATAAAAAAAAATCATTAATTATTATCTAAGAAAATGACTTGTTAGTAGATTTAAATAAAGATAGCTTCTATATTTATTTAAGTAATTTAAATGTGAATTTTATAAGTCAGTCTTTATTAAACTGTCCTAATTTGAATATAAACAAAATCATTATTAGTTTCAGAGATGAAATTACTGAAATTAACAAATTATTAATGATGAAAGCCTTCTTAACTCATATATACTCAATTAAAAAAATTGAGTTTGATTCAATTGATTTAAATAAATAACTTGATAGAGACTTTTATGGTTAAATAAATTCTTTTTATGCTGATTTTTTAAGTAAATTCCTTCAAATAAAGGTTTTCTATTAATAATTATCCTCTACATAAATGTACAATCCTTACCACATTATCTATGATTTATATGAAAATTTTTGAGTTTATTATTGTGCATAAATGGATAGTCAGTTTAAGAATAAAATTAAATCTAAAAAAGTTAGAAAAGCTAAACCTCAATAAAAAATTATTTGTAAAAATGTGAACTAATTTTTAAATCATATGGTATATAAATATGTATGTATTTTTACTTAATTCGAAGATTATACAATCAATTGATAAAACCTTTTTTTAGTTTTAAACTTAAACTGTTTTTATGCAAAAATGTAAATAATTTTAATCATTTTACATATTAGAATTGAAACACATATTTAAAGGATATACGAATTAAAAATATATCTAGTTTATTCAAAATTTTTTACATTTTGCTAACGAAATCTGCATTATCTGAAAAATAAAACAGAGATTAAAAAAATGAAATTCTTTTTTGAAGCAACTATTTAAAATAACTTTTTCAATAAAATATTTCTAATAGTTTTATTTTAAAAAATCCCAACAATCTTGAAAAATATTTTTATGGGTCAGAAAACTAAATGAATTTTGAAGCAATTTTTAACACTAAATATGTTTATTTCACAAAATACTTTTCACTCAAGTAACAATAATAAAATTAAATCATTTAACTTGAATATTTCTTTAAAATTGTAGGTATCATAATCCTTGAAAAATTATTTTATTATTAGAACACCAAGTATATTTATTGAAAGAGGTAAATATTTATATTTTATTACTTTTTTTTTGATCGAAAATACGTAAGCCCTTATAGTTAGTATATTTAGATATATAATATTTTAACTAAATTTCCAAAGATTTAATAATAAAATAGAGGATTTATTTAAGATCACCCCTTTTTAATCTAGAACGAAGAGGTTAAGTAAATCAAAGAATTAATTAACAAAAAAAAAAAAATTAAATTTTGTAAAAACTTTACAAAATAGCAGTAATTAAAGAAGAAAAAATTAATGAGGAGTGATAGATTTCTGATGAAACCTTTTAGCTTTCCTTTTATTTCGCTTGTCCGTAGCTTGACAGTAATTTTAATTATTCTTTTGTCTATTTTTTTGTACAAGAACCTTGGATATTATATTGGATTTTTAATGTACGTAAGCTACTTGCTACAGGTTATATAATTTTGGAGTATGCAAATTAGATTGTTAAATATAAGAAAATGCTATATAATTATTTATTGTCTAATAGTATTTGATTTCCCATTGGCTGTTAAAATACAAAAGAACTAATAATTATCTTTGAAAAAGAAAAAATATCTAAACTAAAAATACATTTATTTAGATATAACTCCTATTATTTTTTTATATACTTTGGTCTTGTTCAATATACTCTTTGATGAAAGCAATTTCATGTGTAATTCTTATGTTGCTCTTTGCTTTTTGATTAATTTTAGTAGATACAACGCAATAACACTAATTTATCATCATAATACAGATAACTTTTCTATCTTCTAAAAAATTACAGTATTTATTTTTTAGTAAAGTTATCTCTAAATATAAATATTTGCTTTTGCATATGCTTCAAGTGTAGAAACAACTTCTATTTCTTACACAATATTATGTTCTAGAATATTTATCATGCTTATCATTCCTTTAATTATTAAATAGTGTAATTAAACTATCCCTAAGTATATATCTAAGCTGGCATCTGGCTAAACAACATTTTAAGTTTCTCTTTTATACTATGCTATATTTATAATGTAGCTAGAGTTTTCTGGGTTTATATTTCTGATGACTCCAATTATAAACAATTATTCATCAAAAATGGCTTTAATTTTATAATAGAATGTGCTTTACTTTTACAGATATATGCAATTTTTAGAAATGATAATTTTCTATTCTCTGTATTTTAGCTTAAATTTAGATAACTATTTATAAATATATGATTAAAATCCTATCTTCTGCATAAGTATTCTTTCTTCATTGATAATTTATATATCTGTTACCTTTGCAGATATATTGAATATTACTTATTGCTATCTATTCAGTTAAAAATGCCTCATTATTTAAGTAATCTAAGATTAAGAAATTCAAAGTATTTTAAAATCAGAATCTTTAGTATCTCCATTATAAGATTTTTCAAATGAAGGAATCTTATCTAAATTTTAAAAGCAACTTGAAAAATTAGAAAGGATGAGAAGTATGAGCTTAATTGTATTTAACATAAACCATTAATTTGAATACAATTAAATTTCTTAAGAAGTAAGATTATTAATAATTAAATATATACTTTTATCCTAACAAAAAACATGTATAATTGTATCTCAATTCAATGATTTTGTAATGTGGAAAAGATCTACTAATTTTGTTACATTTAAGATGAATAATACTTTAGCTAAAGATTTGTCAAATGTTTTAAATGAACTAGGTTAAATACCATTCAAATTCTTAAAATTCAAATTTAATTAAAAGATGAACAAAATAGATTCTTTAAAACTCCAAAATTCATTAGTAAAGCATATTCAATCAGTCTAGATTTAGTTAAAAAAGAACAAATTCTTTTTTTAATAAGAAGTAAGGCACACTTATGGTCTATTTAAGATTATCCAAAAGATTTAACAAAAAAATATTTCAGTTTAGGTGTAGTTTATAGCTTTCAAAAAATAATATTGTAAATATTTACTAAATAATCCTCATTAAATCTTCTATGATTTATATGAAAAATATGAATGAAAAAAGATTATCAGTTTATTTATTTTGAATTTATTAGTAATTTATTGTTATTCATATTAAAATGTGTATTTTTAAAAAGATAACCATTTTTCTATTTGAATGTGTATTTATTGTAGATTTAGTGGATTTATATTAATATTTATTCTACAAAACTATTTCAAATGGAGGTACTTTTAAAATTCTTAAATTAAAAAAAAATTAATTAATATTGTTCCATAAATACCCTCAAATAAAAAATTATATATGTAGAACCATACTTTTAAATTTGATTTGATAACTTAAATAATTTTAAAATAATCATTTTAGATTAAATTGATGAAATATTTTCAAATTAAAAAAAGTAAAACAGGAACCCAATCTAAATTAATTTATAAATCACATTGAAAGGTATTAAATTAGTTTATTTCCTCAAATTAATAATCTAAAATTTTAAAGTTGAGTTTTCAAATTTAATTTGAAAGAATGGATTGAATCTAAAATGTTTAATGATTTTAAACTTTCTTATGAATGAGAGTATTTATTTATTGGATGGAATAAAAGAACTTATCTAATCTTTATTTTTATTATTTAGTGTTTAAATTATTCTCAAAGTTATCAATTAGAAGTATGTCTAATTTAGCTTTTTCAGTATTCTAAAATTATTTTAAAATTCTTTGAATTATTTTAAAAATAGCTAAATTAGTTTATTTTGATTTTTTGAGATTAGCTTAACCAAAATTTATTTGAAAGTTGCTCTTTCATTTCAATTTAATTAGATTCTAAAATTAATTTCATTTTAAAATATTTAATTTATTGAGAAATTTGTTTGATTTGGCCGAGTTGAATTGACTGAAATATTTTTTAACCATTTTTAAAAAACTACAATATAAATTAGAATATTTATTTATTGAAAATTTAAAATTTAATAAAATTTAAATATGAGTATAACTATTTATTTATCTATTTATCTATCTTTTTTACTGTTTTGCATTAATTTAATTATCTTTTATCACAATAGAGGTAGGCCTAATTTTGCTCTTTCTCTATTCCAAAATTCTATTGAATTTTTATCAGGTTCTTTTTCTCTTCTGGGTTGTTGTTCTTTTGAGGAGGATCTGGATCTTGATTTTGATCTTCTATCTCTATTTATTCCTCCACCTTTTATAACACTACGCCAAGATCTATGTTTATGGCTTTTCTTTTTTCTATCTCTTGAGTTAGATCTTGAATAAGATCTAGAGGAGCTATGCTTTCTATGTTTTTTCTTTTTCTTTTTCCTATCTTAACTTCTTTCTCTTAATGGATTTTCTTGTTATTCATCACCTCTATTTTCACCATCCTCAGCTTACTCTTCTTATTTCTTTTATTCTTCTTCTATCTCCATTTATTTTCTCAACTCTTCTTCTTCCCTTTCTATTTCTTATTATAATAATTGAGGAACTGATCTTGGTTATAAAACTCCGTTCTCTTCTAGAACTCGTCTTTTCTATATATTAGGAAGTAATGTATCTAAGTATACTTCTTGATTTATTAAACTTTCAACAAACTCATCCATATGAATAATTCTAAATGAACCATCTAAATCTCTGAATCTTAATTTCCTATAATCTGCATATAGAGGCTCTAATATTGTATGAACATCCTCTGATGAGGCTACTAAACGAATATAAAAGCATCCTAATGCTGTTAAATATTTATAATCTTCCTAATTAATATATTCCATAACTTCAGCTTTTTCAGGACTAATTTAAAGTAGCTTTAGGGAAAGCATCAAAAACTTTGATGGTTTTCTATTACCACCATATGTTCCACCTACATAATCTAATTCTAATGCTTCATCAATAATAGATGCTGCTGTAAGACCTGGTAACTTTTCTTTCCAATACCTGTTCTAGTATATTTTATTTCTAATAACAGCCTCAATGAGATTTTAAGGATTCTAACCTCTCACTGAAAGAGCTGAAGCTTGTGTTTTATTTGACATTTAATAATGAATAATATAAATAAATAATTATTAACAAATAAAAAAATAATACAAGAAAGTTTTTTAACCAATCTTTCAAAGCTAAATTAGTTTTTGATAGATGCTCATTATTTTATAAAATATTTAAAATTAAAAGATTTGACACATAATAAGTCAAAATTTTTAGAAAATATTTTAGTTATTTAAACAGAAATAATCAAATATAAAAACTTCTTTGTTTTTAGTTTAAGTATGCATATGAGAAGTGTGTGTAATAAACTTCTTATGAAATTTAAATAATTTATTTATGCTTGATAATTTTATTATTTAAAGTATTTATGGAAGATGGTAATAGATTTAATCATATTTATATTTCATTATTCAGCCATGTAATTATAATTTGAGATTCAAAATAAGCAGTAAATTTTTTAAAAAGTTATTTTAGTTTGATATTTTGATTTTATTTTGTAAGAAAGAATGTTTTTTTACAGATTTGAGTGATCTTATATTTAAACTTATTTTTAAATATTCTTATTCATAGAAGATATTTATGGATTTGATATCATTTACTTCATTCTTGAGTGTAATTTGAGATGCAGGTTTTACAGTAGATTTTATTAAAAAGTATAATTAGTTCAGTTTTTTGATCACACTTTGTACAATGGATAATCTTATTTTTACAGGTTTGAGCTATTCTACTGTTGCTTAAGATTTCTTTTTTACAATTTTAACACAAGATGATCTATCTAGTTTTAAAACAAGGATAGCATACTTCATAGTTGATTTTACAGCATGTGATAGATTTGATAAGCACATTGTTACTAAATGCATGATCACATTAAAACAAAATACTGTTATTTTATTATTAAATTTATTTTTTTTAATCTTTTTTTTAAATATCACTAATAACAGAAGGAGGGCAAGGTGTCATACAAAAATTTTATTGCTTTTAAAGCTTATCACTATGTAAATTGTAAAAATTACTTTTGAAATCTATGCTTTCCCCTTGGCCTTGGAAAGGGTGATAGAAAGTGTCTTCAGTAGATTTCATTTATGTTTAGGTTTACAAATTAAGATTTTCTGTTTAGATATCTTACTATGTATTAGACTTTTATTTTTAGTCTTTGTTATCTAAACCAAATTAATTTTCATTATTTTATTTGCTTTATTTTTTCATAAATAAATTCTAACTTATATTTTCTCCATCTCTGTTTGAGAAAAGCTTATCATTCGAATTTGCTAGAATATCTGTCTTTTTACTGTCACTTTAAATTAGATGACTAGTATCTAATCCCTTAACTTGAGACTGAGATTATGTAATTACAGAGTCAAAAAGCAATAAATGGTTTTGTTAGTTATTTCCTTTGTTTGCTATATTTTCTTAATTCTCTTAATTATTTACAATTTATGATACTGAAGACATTCTACCAATTTTAGTTTGATAAAGAGTTTATAAATTAATAAATGATTCCCTTATTTTTACTGCTTGGTTGTTTTAATCTTTAAGGAATTATTCATATTCTACCATCAATTTTATATAGTGTTATTTTAGATTTTCTTAAGTATTTGTTTATTCTACAAGTATCTACAAATCATCATGATATTTCTTATGATTTTTGAATAAACTCAAAGAGGGAAAGTAATCAAGACAAGTTTCTCTGTCAAAAACTAAGTCATAGTGTCCTTCATTAAGAAGAAAATAAAAATTCCCTATTAATGGTTTATTGACATTAGGTGAGTAGACAACTTTTTCATTTAACTCAAAGTTTCCAAATTTATCTTTCTAAACCTAAATGATCTAAATAGGGTGTCTAAATATTTCAGTACTTAAACTAATAACATGAAATTCTGCATCTTCTTTGTAAGTATAAAGCTTTTGGCGTGTTTATTCAATATCCTCTTGCAATAAATACTCTTAGTATACTTAATGACTTCCATATTTCTCTAAAGCATATAAAATCATAGAGCGACAAAGGACAACAAGAGAGTAATCAAAATCATGATCACTAGCTATAGTATCAAACATTTTCATTAAAAATAAAGAAATTTCTTCTTTACTTTATACTTGTAAAAGTTCTGTTAGCCAGATTAATAGTTATTGCATAAGAATAATTTTTACTAAACTACTATCACTTCTTGTATGGCCCTAATACTCTAAATCTATTAATTGAATCTTATCATAATAAATATCAAAAATCAGCTATTCAAATTAATCTATATTTTCATATTTACTTAGCAGAATTACCAAATAATTAACTATCAGAGCTCTATAAAAGCAATTTCCATCTCCACGGACTCCTATATAAACAGGAAATATCTAAGCACGAGAACATCCTGCAGCCCTCTTTTGTAAATTATTATTGTATTTACGAATAAAAAAATCACCTAAATTTTCAGCACTTTGTAGTCCAGAAATTTCTCTGTTAATTTTTTAAATAAAAACTCTCTATGTCTCAACCAAATAATGTTAAATTAAATGCTAAAACAATTATAATTTTTATGGTTATTATTTATATTATTTGTTCAAATTTAATTTAGCTTCTTCTTCATCAAATCTTGCAGCCATTGCTTACTAAGTGCCAACAGAAGGGTAAAAGTAACCAGTTACAGACTAGAACATTGATGGATCATATTTAAAAAGAGACTCTTTTCTTGCATTATCTGATCTATAGAAATCTGCATCTCTTTATTAATTATTATTATTGTTGTTATTGATATCGCTGTATTAATTGTAAAGTCTGTCATTATTACTTTCTCTTTTATAATTAGAAAACAATAAATTATTACTATTATTGTTATCTTCTTAATACTGAGAATCTATTAAATTTATTATTTCTTATTGGTTTGAATTTTTTTATTATAAGTCCTTTTATACTTTTGATTTACTTGGGTGATAATTAATTGTTTATGGCACGATACTATTTAGAGTATTATTAGAGTTATTAATATCATCATCTAAATCATTACTATTAGAATACCTAAGATTTTTTATTTCTGATTTTTGCTAGTTATTATTTATTTTCTATTAGCTATTTTATTGATAAAAGTATCCTTATTATTGCTATTCTCTTTAATTATCTCCTTCATTAATCAGAAGAATGTTGCTTGTATTAGATGATTGGCTTTATCTTTAATTATCATAGAACTAATTCATTTTGAATTAGCTATTTGCTTAAAAAGTCATATCTCTATTATCTATGTTACTTTAATTTATTTTTTAATCATTATTTTGAATATTTCCCTATATTTTTACTGGCAAGGAGACAGGTAATATGCTTGCCTACAAATCTTCTAAGTTTGGATCATTGGAATCTTACTTATTCTATGAAAGCCTGATCTTATCTTTAAAAATTTTTACAAAACAATAATTTTAAATAATGAAATGATTTGTTTAACGAAAAATACCTTTATTAGGTGTTTCAAAACCCATATCATATCCAATAGGCGTTTCTTATCCCACATAATTTGTTTTTAATATGTGTTAACCTCCATTACCTTATTTTGTTCTATTTTCTATTACAAAAATATCCAAATTAAAAAAATTAATTTCAAGAAAATTGAAATAGAGAAATAAAATTTTTTTACAATTTTACCTTATTATTGTAAATTCTATTAATTCGTTTATCTTATTTGAGATGGATTTTTCTTTTACATTTCTGGATTTGGAGTATAAAAGTTAAAATTGGGACTCTATTCCTATAATTTTTGATTATTATTTTATTAGTAAAAGTTTGTTTAATCATTATTAGCAACTTTATTTTAGTAAATATTATGGATTTATTATTATTAGTTCTTTGAGTTATCTCGTTGCTGTTAATACTTATCTTGATTATTATAAGATTAGGATATATCATTTTTTAGTACCTAATTACCTTACTGACTAATTATTAAAAAGAGTTTAGAATTAAATAAATTTCAATAATAAATATTCATACTTATTTTTAATTGTACTACCTTGCTGATAATTCTGGTTTTTTCCATCATTCCATTAATTATAAAGTCCTTACTAGCTTTGTTGCTGCTATTAATACTACTACTACTGCTACTATTAATAAGGAAAATTAGAATTATAATATTCTTAATCAAAGCCTGATGGATTCTTTGAGTTATTGAAGTTTCTAATTTCAGATGTTCCTCCTGGGGTTTATCCATAAATTTAGTTTCCATTAGAGTATATTTAACTATTTGTTGAATTATTTTATTGGTTTTATTTATTTATATTAGTTTATTATCTCATGTTGATATTTGAATTTTAAATTTGTTATCTCTCTAACATATTGCTACTTTCTAAACTTCTAAATTGAAGGTGGTAATATTTTTAGAGATTGTTGTAAGCTATCAAAAATATTTTAATCTAAAATATAATTGGTATTTCTTTGTATCAAGCAGGCTTATATACTATTTTATTTATATATCAGAGAACTACCTTTATACCTTTTTTGATTAAAGTTGGTTTTTTTTATTGATTGATTTTTAGTAAATATATCTAATAACAATCATACAATTGATTGAACAATTAAATTAACAAACTTTTTCCAAACCTTATTTGTACTTTTACAATTATTCAGTAATTTTAATAAACAAATTTTTAATTAGCCTAATATAGAGTAATAAAATCTTTAAAAATTTCTCAAAATTTATAATATTATTTTCATTCACTTTTATTAAAAATTTAATTAAAATTATTCTAAAAACTGACTCAAATACCTCAAACAAAAAAATAGTTGCTTTTGATATTGAATGAAACCTTTTTTGATTTGTTTGATTGCTGCTGGCTGATAAAAAATATTTGAAATATTATCATCTCTTTTGTCGGAATTTTGATTGCATTGAGAAATAAATAAATTTTTCTGATAAAAAAAGAAAATAAATAATTTAAAGTAATATTTTTCATAAAGATTGCACGATTAAATTAAAACTAATAAAATCAGAAAGATACATTTGTAAATCAAGTTGATTGATATTTTAGGTTAAGGAAATAGAATTAATAAAATTATTATTATAGTAAAATGATATTCCACGAAGATATTATCAATTTAGGAGATAAGCCTTATGAGTATAAAGATTTCTTTACTATGGACTCTAAATTTTAAGAAGACAATATTAAGTTAAATTATTTCCATACTGCAGTAGCTAAATATGGTGGTCCAATAGCTCTCACAAGAAATAAAAATAAAATTGTTCCCAATTTCAAAACTAGTGTTTTGAATAATGAAGTGTGTTTCTTAACATCTGATGGTGTTGTCTTCAATCATGTTAAAGTCGATTATTCAGGTAAAGAAGTAGTATGCTTTGATTTCCTATAAAACGAATTACTTCTAATTCTAACAAGCAGCCCTCCTGCATATTACTTAGTTGACCCATTCAGAAGTGAATAGAATCTAAAGCCATATAATTTAGATACAAAGTTTCAAAGCAATATTTATCAAGCAAAGGTAAAATAAACGAAATATGAATCAAACAATTTTCTTTTTTTTATTTTTTTTACATTTAAAAATAGAGAAAACTCACAAAATTATTTATTTTTTTAAAAAGGTATTTGGTAATGGATTTGCGTTTTGTTCCAAACTAACAAGTTAAAACTAACCTGAAGAAATAAGATTCTTCTATATTGATAATTTGCATATGTAAACTAGAGATAAATTAGTTCAAGAAAAAGCATTCTACAAATCTGGAATCAAAGAATTACCAAGAGATTGGATAATTATGACAAAAGATTAGTCTGAATTAAAAACATTAGAAATTTAAATGACTCACCCTGAAAGCGGAGTTATCAGTGTCACAGAAAATAATCGTAAATTGTTTTATCAGATTCCTGATGTAAATCAATCAGATAAAGCCCCTGCTGCTTAACCAAGACAAGTTACTAGTAATCTTCCTCCAATAAAAAACATTCAATTTATTGCCTTATCGCCTAGTAATTCCCTGGTAGCTTACTTATAGTAATTAACTAATATTATTTCAATATCTTTCAGAATCAACAATTTATTTTTATCAAAAAATTAAATAGAGAAGTAGGAAATGGGAAAATTAAGCTCAGTGTATTGACAAATGATTATGAAGCTAAAAGATACACTGTTTGTGATGTAGATCTAAAAGGACTTAAGCTACCAAATACTATTTCTTCTAAAGAATCATAATTGCAGATGATGTGGTGTGGGGATGATTGCTGTGTCTTGTAAATAGATCAATCTATTCTTATGATAGGCCCAGATGTCACAGAAGTAATTTAAGTTAACGAGGATTTTATAATGTCTAAGGAAGTTGATGGAATTAGAATTATTACTAAAAAAGGTAATAAGTTACTTCGTTCATTGCCAGATGCCTTTTTAAATGTTTTTCCTGAATACATCTCTAATTGGGATTCATAAAAACCTGTAATTAAATTTATTTTCATAAAGATTAAATACTCAAACACAACTATTTTATTAGGCAGCTAAACTTCTTTAGAATTATTTGAATTTAAAATCAAAACAACCTTTTGATGATTCTGATCTCAGAAGTAATTCTGTTTAGCTCAGATAAGCTGTAAAAGATTGTATGACAGTTGCAGCATTCATCACTGATGAAGAAAAATAAAAAGATCTCTTAAAGGCAGCTTCTTATGGAAAGACTTATCTAGGACCTGATGCAATCAATCATGATGAGTTTGGACTCCTTTGCTAAAAATTGAGGGTTGTATATAACTTTAGAGAAGTTAGTATCAAGCGTATGATAACTTGTGCATAAGTATTATTTTTCATATTTGGATTAATTGAAAAACATATTAATTTAATTATTAGGTGAACAATCTACTATCTGGAGATTTGCAATAATAGCTAATAAATATAATGCTTAGATACGATTATCATGAGTTAGCTTTTAATGTCTGTAATTAACTTGATTTTAAACCTAAAGTGAGAACATATATTTTTGAGCACTGGGCAGAAAGAGTTATAGAAAAGAGCTCTGCTGCAGCAAGACAACCAGAAAAAAGAACTTCTTCAGATTTAGGAGGCAGTGGAGGATATAGAGATTAATGGAATGCCGATTATGAGGATAATAGGGTAGCTGAAAAAATTATTAACAAACTTAAAAATGAAAAGAATGTTTCTTTTGTTAACATAGCAAAGAGAGCAACTAAAGAATGTAGATAAAATTTAGCCATGAAATTGCTTTACTAAGAACCCTCTGCATTCAAAAGAGTCCCAGTATTGATTTGGATGGGCAAAAACTGTTTGGAATTTGAAACAAATTCCTTAACTTAAAGTGGATTAGATAGAAATGAAATTGAAGAAAAGCTTAAATCAAAAGAATGGAAAGAAGATGTCTAAGCTAGGTAAGCTCGTCATTATGAAAATGCTCTTTAGTAGGCTCTCTAAAGTCGCGATAGTGAATTAATTTACATGTGCTTAAAAGAAATGGATACCTACATGAAAAATGAAACACTAAAATTCCACGTGTTAAAAAGTGATTAAATTTATGCAAATCACTATAAAAACTACCTGAAAAATAGTAGCTCTCAATAGAAATAGGAAAGATATAAAAACTTTATAAATTATTGTAATAATGATTCAGGACTTGAGAAGATTAGCTACTTCATCAAGAATAGTTTTTAAACTGACTACAAAAAATCAACAAAAGATAATTTTATAAATAGACATAATTAATTAAAATAGGCGTACTAAGAAGTCAACCAAAAGAAAATTGATGATAACTTTTTAGCATAAACACTTTTTAAAGAAATACAAAATTTGGAATTTATATTGAATACCCCTTCTGATGACTTGAACAAGCACTTTATTGATGAACTTTTAGATTGGACAGTTAATAAGAGTTTGTTAGACACTCTGGTTAAATAACCTAAATAACTTAAAGATAAAATTAAAGACTTAAATGCTACTTAAAAACGTACAGATTTTTTAAAAGTTCGTAATTTAATAAAAGAAAAAGATTATGAACAATTAGAATTTTTCCTTGTTAAGGAAGTCAATAAAAAGAATGTAGTGATCCCTTATGAATTAGTAGCTGATTTACTCATAAAAGAGGGTGCTAAGGAATAAGCTGTTCGCTTAATTTTGAACATTCCTAAAATGGAGGAAAGAGTAATTATTCTTCTGAAAATTGATGAGGCAAAACGTGCTGTTTAAGACGTTATCAATTCTAGAAAGAATTTAGATTTACTTGACATGATTAGAGAATAGTGTAGAGATCCTAGTGTTATAAACTACATGGAAAACTAGCTCTAATAAGCAGGTCTTAGAAAGTGATTCTAAAAAAGAGAATTTTTTTTAGCTAATATTTGTATTCAATTCAATACTTTTACAAAGATTTTTAATAAAAGGATATTTAAAATTCTGTTATTGCATGTTACTTAAAAATTAAATAATCTTAATTAGAATTTTATTAAATTAATTAATTAAATATTTTATCTCATCATTATTTGGAATTCTTTTTGAAATAACTATCTAGGATTCATTTAATTTAATTTAAAAATATTTGAGTTTTATTAATAGATAGATATCTTTTGCATTTGAAAATTCAAATTACATAGGAGACCCATCAAATATTTTTTATTAAAAAATTTTGATTTAAATACTTTAGCTTCCTAAGTATTATTGCCAGGGTAGCAATACCTGTGACTTTATGTGGCATAAACAGTGTAGGTCGTGATAGCTAGGATATGAGAGTTTGATGAGACAGTTTGCTAAGAGTGTGCCCGCTCCAAACAATGAGTTGCTATGGTGGTAACCTAGTAATAGGACTCCACCAGGGCATTAAAGAGCTAAGGAAACGCCTCAGGCTGGCAACAGAACAGGGAAAACTTGCCGCTTGTTGTGGTGGAAGGATAACATACTCATTAACTGTCAAACTAATCGTTCTACTATCAAAGCCAGACACTGCTCTTTTTTTTAATTTTACTACAAGTATTTTGTGAATGAAAAAAAATTAATTAATTTTAAAAATTACATTATTCTATTTCATTTTTTTAAATTAAAAGTAAAATTTTTATTCAAAAAAATTTCAATCTTTTAGACAATATTGATAAATACATAAAAAAATTAATATTAATTAATAACAAATAAATAATAGATTTTTAAATTAATTTGTGTAAGATTTAATTCGCAAGATTGGCTGATTGGTTGTTTTATTGAATGTCTATATTACCCTGATATTTTAATTAAATAATTAGAAAAGATTGAAAAATTATCACAAATAAATATAAAATTTTTCCAAAGTGAAGGATAGCTAAAGAAAAAACAACAGGTTTTCTTTGAATTATCAATAGTAAACTAATTTTTTGAATAATTTTAAAATAAGAGACTTATCCAAAAATTGATTTAATCTTTTGTAAATTAAGATCTACTAATTTAACTACCTTGTAAAAATAGTGAATAAAAAACAGGTTAAGTACCAACAAATAGATATGAGTAGTAAGTTACCAGATTTAGATAAAATAGAAAAAAGGGAATCTTAGGAAGAAACTCTTTCATAATAGCCTTCTGTTTCTTATAAATATAAAGAAAATGATCCTAGTTATATGGGTGATAAAATTGGAACAGATAGAAATTTAATTCATGGACCTATAAAAAATAGAGGTATAACAGATTGTGTTTGTGCATTGCTTTTTATAGGATTTTTAGTTGGCCTATTCTTTTCTTCGATTTACTCATTTTCAGAAGGATCAACTTCTTCATATGCCCTTCCATATGATACTGATGGTAAACAAAATAATAATTTTAACATTTTAAAAATAACCAATAAATGTTTAATAGGAAATATTTGTGGAAAATCAGAGGGTTTTAAAGATTATAAATATATCTTTTTGCTAGATCCATAGTCAGGCGATTACTCTAAATCTGTATGTGTATCATCCTGCCCAACTAATCCTTAGAATTAAGAAATTGTTAAATTTAAATGCAAGTAAAATTCTTTAATCTAGCAAGATAGCTAGAGTGGCTTATGTCAATTACCATAAGCTAAATTCTCCAGTACAACAAAATGTAAATAATACTATAAAAATTAGTAAAACTCAAATAAAATTAAATTAATAATTTATTGTTTTTCTTAAACAGATGTTACAGCATGTATCCCTGATGATGATAACTTATAGTCTAAAACAAAGCAGTATTTGTAGCCATTAGAAACTTTCTAATAGCATATGGCTGACTTATAAACCTCTTGGCCAGTTATGCTTGGATCAATATTTATTTCTCTTGCAATAGGGTATTTTACTTTAAAATATTTAGTCGATGTTAAAGGAATTTTAATGAAAATTATTTATCATAAATAGTTATATTTATTTATTCATGATGAAAAAATTCAGCGGATGCTTAACTTGGTTTTGTATTATTACTGTTATTATATCTTTTTTAGTTGCAGGAGGATTGATGGTTTCTAATGATACTATAGGGTAATTTATTTTAACTTTTAATAGTTAGCATAAAAAAATATTTATTAGAATTTTGAACTCTGATACAGTTGATAAAACATAAAGAGATGGAATTAAAGTCTTGGGTAGTTTTTGTATTATCTTTGGAATAATAAGTTTGTTATATGTTATTTGTAAATGCAAGCAAATCAGAATGGGTATTGCTTTAGTTGATGTTTCAGCAGATTATACAACAGATGTCTGCACATCTTAGGTTATCCCTTTTATTATGTGGTTTATATACGTTTTGTGCCTAGTATTCTTGTTACTAGCAGGTATCTATTCTTATGGTATTGGAGATAAATCAAGTTAGCCACAAGAGCCTTACAAAAAATACATTTACAATTCAAATAGATATTTAATTCTATTTTACATCTTTGGATTAATCTGGATAAGTGAATTCCTTTCTATTTATTCTTATTTCTTAGTTTCTTCTTCTGCCCAGCAATGGTATTTCAAGAGATCTTATTAAAGTCTCCTTAAAGCACCAGTTAGGTATTTAAATTTATTTAGTAACTAAGAAAAATATTTTCATTTTTAAACTATAGACAAGCTGTGAAACTTGCATTTTATCACTTAGGAACCTTAGCCTATGCTTCTCTGGTTCTACCTCTCTATGCAATTGCTAATTTTATTTTTGAGCTTTTTTATGTAAATATTTTTTGATTAATAAATAAAATTTGAATTTTGAGCAAGAAATATCGAGAAAATAACTTTATTTTAAAATTTAAGGGATGTGGAAAGGGAATTTAAAATAAAGAGATAGAGAGAAAAAGAGCTTAAAGTTCATATGACAGAGAGTGGGAAGAGAGTTCTAAAGATTAAGCAGACAGAGTATCTAATTGCTGCATTTCTTGCTCTAACTATTATGAAGGAAGATTTAGATTTGTGACTAAAGAAGGAATTATTTAGGTATTAAATATTATTTTTTTGATTAAAATTTTAAGTAAATCTTTATAAAATAAAATAAGACCGCATTAACTGGAAGAAATTTTAAAAAAGCTTGCCATGATAGCTTCTATTTAATGAAAAGAAATGAAAAATATTTTAGTAGCTTGTAAGGATTAGGATCTTTGATGCTCTTACTAGGAAAATGTTTTATTTGCTGTTCTAGTACATTTTTATGTTATCTTATTTTAAATGATAGTGCAACTTATAAATAAGAGCTTTACAGTCCTGTTTTACCTACTATTATGATCACTTATATTACATTCACAATTGGAAATATTTTTGTCACTGTTTACAGTTCCTCATCTGATAGTATTCTTTAATCATACTGTGTAGATGAAGAATTACACAATGAAATGAAAGAATCAACAAGTAACAAACCTCAAAAACTTGTTTAATTCTTAGATAAATACACTGAAATTAATAAAGATTAGTCAGTTGATAAATTATGATATAAAAAATAGAGCTTACTTAATTTTATTTTAACCAGAAAAATTTATTTATTTTTAATATTTTATATGTAACTATTACTCTATTTTGTTGAAACAAAATATTTACATTAAATTCTTTCTTTTATCCATTTTAGCAAATTAAATCATGAAAAACTAAAGAAAAACAGTTAATTTTAAAATCTAAAATTTTTGTAAAAAAAATAAATTTTATTATTTCTTCAAATATTGTACAATTTAATTTTTTGTAAAAATAATATAATAATTAAATTAATTTCAATAATATTGTGTAAAAATAAAATAGAGATTACTTAACTGTTAAATTCTTTATCGAAATAAGATTTCCTTTCACTTGAATTATGTGTAAAATTCAGTTTAACTTAATGAGAAATTAAAATGAAGCTTGATCACATTATTTTGTGTTAAAGAAACTATTATAATTATTCAAATATTTCTTTTTTGTCTTAATACTGTCTATTTTTGATGATCAAGCATAATTACCAAGCATTTTCGATCAGAATTAGTAATCAAAAAAAATAAACAACATACAAACAAGTAATATTTTGAAAGATATTTAGAAATCAATAAGTTAAAATATCAAGTATTTGCTTAATTTTTTTTTTGATAAAGATAGTTTTGAATATTTTATTTTTAGTTGAGAAATAATAATTAACTTAGAAAATTAAAAATCTAAGATTTCGATTAAATGATTATTTTATAAGTTTACTCATCGTCTTCTATTTTAATAATCATAAAGAATTCATAATTCTTTTACTATAATTTTTTCATTTATTAATCTACTAAAATAAGCTTTATCAATATTTTCAAAATTTTATTTTTTACTCAATTAAGAATTATTATTTATACTAAGCAGGTATTTATTTATATCTCCTTTTTGTGATAGATGGACATTTGAAAACAGTAATAAAATCAAATTTTTCATAAAATTATGGTTCAAAGTTTTTTTAATTAATTTTAGTGCACCATATTTGAATATTTAGTTCTTCTTTAATAATTATTTTGGAATTGTTTAGAGAACTGGAAAAATAATTAAAGTGAAAAAAGAAATATTTATTTTTGAAACCTAATTTTTTAAAAATAAAATTATTTTTCTCAGATTTATCAGCCCTATTCAATTAAATTATCACTAATCCAAAAATTAAATTCTATTAACTATGATTAAAAAAGTAAAAATTATTTTTTCTTGTGTTCATTTAATTAGAAAAGATAGTTGTTTATTCATTTATTTTATGAATTGCACACTCAAAGTTCACTTTCTATGAATTTCCTGAACTCTTTATACTTCTTTCTTTAAATTAACTCCTTTGATGAATTTTCAAAATTTTTTGTAAAAGGTCTACTAAAAAAAAAAGATGAAATTTAGTTAAATTTTGGTATTTTAATGAGAAGTCTATTTTTAGAAAAAGATGTTTTTAAAAATATTTTAAGGTATTTTTTGGTTTTTGAAGTTGATTTGAGCTTTTAATTTTATTTTTATAAAATTTTTTAGCTATCTTGTCTTAAATAAAATATTAAGAAATTTATTTTTAAAATTATCTTGATGTAAAAAAATTAGGATTAGAATGAGTTTTACTATTTATAAAATAACTAAAAGTTTTTAATTTAACGATGAGCTGAATCAACCAAGCTTTTTTAAGCCTTAAGTTGCTAATGGAATTATATTGATGTTATTTATTATTAGATTACAAAATGTTAATTATTTTTATTAGTTAATTTTGAAAAGTTATACGGGATAAAAATTAATTATCAATATAATTGCATAGTTAATAGTAATAAAAAAACAAGAAATAATAGAGGTTTTCATTTAACATTAAATAAAAAGAAAAATATCAATTAATTCCAAATAAGTATAGTTGAATAGCCAGTTCTTCAAATGGCCAAAAAAAGATGGTAAGATATGCCTGATAGAACGATTGTAAGTAACTGTCCAGAGCATGTTAAATTCTGTAATAATGGTATCTAAACAACAAAATATACTCTTTTAACTTTTATCCCCATTAATCTGGTTGAATAATTTAGCAAGTTAGCAAATGTCTACTTTCTATTTATTGGAATGATGCAAATGATAAGTGAAATTTCCATTTCTAATGGATAACCTGTCATTTATGTTCCTCTTTTTGTAGTGTTAATGATATCTGGAATTAAGGATCTCTTTGAAGATATGAAAAGAAATAAGTCAGACTAGGAAGAGAACTAAAGATTGGTAAATTGAAATTGAATATTATCAGTTTTTTGTTTTGAAAATAATGAAGTACTACTCTGTTTGTTTTCAGAAGAATATTAGAGCAGTTTAATTACTCATTGAAAATATTTTTGAGAGAGAATAATTTATATTTATTTGATTTTTTTGGCTATTTATAGGTATGGACATATAGAAATGATATGTGGATTAGAGTGTATTGGTAGAGCTTATTAGTAGGAGAAATTGTGAAAGTAGAAAAAAATTAACTCTTTCCAGCAGATATTTTATGCATGTATACCACAGACTCTAAGGGTCTCTGCTATGTAGAAACAAAAAATTTAGATGGTGAAACAAACTTGAAACGCAAAATATCAAATAAATCATTGTAGTAATTAGGAGAAGCTGCTATTCTACATCAAAAATTTACTTTTAATTTTGAAAAACCAAACCCCTACTTATATAAATTTTAAGGAAATATGGAGATTACAGATGGTTATGATTAACAACAAAAAATATCACTCGATTATAATAATTTTATTTTAAGAGGATGCTCTCTTAAGAATACTGATTATGTGATAGGTTTAGTATCTTATACAGGAAGAGATTCCAAAATAATGATGAATACAGTCAACGCAAGATCAAAGAGATCTCACATTGAAAGAAAAATGAATATTTTTATATCGATGGTTTTTTTGCTATAAATTTTAATTTGTTTCTCATTTGCAATAGGAGCTGCAATTTGGTTTAATGATAATAGATCTAGTCTCATTTTTATGCTTGGAGTCAGCGATACAGCAAAAATTGACAATAGTTTTGGTTATCTAATGGTTGTACAGTGGGGAGCTTGGATTCTTATTTTTACAAACTTCGTCCCAATAAGTAATTAATTAGTTTTTCTTTATTTATTTGCATTAAAATAAACAAATTTTTCTCATAAATTCATTCATTTAATCAAATCTTTGGGAATTGAAATTGGTAATTAATTATTATTTATGATTGATTAATCATTTAATTTTACTCTATTTTTCTAATTTGTTAATTAAATTCACTGTTGAAATTTACAATCATAAATTATTTAAATTTGCTTATTTTTATTTTATTGCTGGCTCTATTCTTTTGTGGTTTTTATGCCTTCAAATTAAAAAAAAATCTTATTTTATGCAAAATTTTTTTATTATTATAATGAATAGGTTTGATTGTAACTTTAGAAATGGTAAAGTTTATGCAAGGTATTAGAATTACAAAAGACCCAAACACATACTCATAAACATATGATATTTAGTGCACTGTTTAATGTAGTGGATTGAATGAAGAGTTAGGATAAGTAGAGTATGTTTTTTCTGATAAAACTGGAACTTTAACAAGTAATATGATGAAATATAAATGCTTAACAGTAAATGGTGTTTCTTATGGCGAGTAAGAAAATATGACAGAATTAGAATTGATTGATAAGCCTAATGTTGCAAATGTCAAATTTCTAGACAGGAAATTATTTGAAGACATGTAGGGTAAAAAAGCTATGGGAACAGAATAGTAATAGTATCTCTTTTCTGCTATGAAAGTACTCTCTGCTTGTCATACTGTTATTACTGAAAAAACCTCAGAAGGAATAGAATATAATGCTTCTTCTCCTGATGAGCTTGCTTTGATTAATTTTGCTAAATTTTGTGGATTTGAGTATCTAGGTATTGATGAAGATAGCGTTATGAGAATTAAATAAGAAAATACAATGCATAGATTTAAGGTACTTAACGTATTAGATTTTAATTCAGTAAGAAAACGTATGAGTATTATAGTGGAAGACTAGAATGGCTAAATTTTCTTATTTTGTAAGGGAGCAGATAATGTTTTAGAAAAATTGCTTGACAAAAAATTAAATGAAGAGAATGTAGTAAGATAGACATGGATTAACTTAGAAAGGTAAAAAAAATTAATTTTTTAATCTTGATAATTAAAATAATTTTTATTTAGGTATGCATCCATTGGACTTCGTACACTTGTTTTAGCATAAAAAGAAATTGAAAAAGATGAGTACTGCTTATGGAATGAATAATATTAAGTAGCTTGCTGTAGTATTTAAAATAGAGAAGAAGAGATGGAAAAGTTGTAAAAAAGAATAGAAAAAAATCTAATACTAGTAGGAGCCACAGCGATAGAAGATCAGCTACAAGATGAAGTTTGTTCTACAATCTAACTTATGAAAAAGGCTGGAATTAAGGTAATATTAAGAGAAAAAAAATTAGAGAAATAAATTAAAATTAATTATTTTAATAAGGTATGGGTACTCACTGGAGATAAGATAGAAACAGCTATTAATATTGGTTATGCCTGCTCGCTTCTGAATGATTAGTTAAGAAGAATGCTTGTTGATGGACATAGCTTAGAGGAGGTTACAAAATCTTTATAAGCAGCTCACAAATCAATATTAAATGAAATTGAAAATCATAACTAAATCATTCTTTCCAGTAAAAATAAAAAGTAGTAAAAGTAGGAGATGATTAAGAATTTGAGTCTAGATCTTGCTTTAATCTTAACTGGTGATGCTTTGATTCACTGCACTGAAAACAAAGAGAATACAGATATTCTTATCAAAATTTCAGAGCATTGTAAAGTGGTCTTAGCTTGTAGAGTTTCACCTAAGTAGAAATAAGAAATTGTACATTTAGTCAGAGTTGCTAAGCCAGAATCAACAACTTTAGCAATAGGAGATGGAGCTAATGATGTAAATATGATTAGCGCTGCGCATGTCGGTGTTGGTATTAGAGGAAAAGAAGGTCAATAAGCAGCAAGAGCAAGTGATTTTGCTATTGGAGAATTTAAAATATTAAAACACTTGCTATTCAATCATGGAAGAGAATCCTATAGAAAAAATTCTACTTTGATATCTTATAATTTTTACAAAAATATGCTTTTGGTCTTGCCATAGTGGTGGTATGCATTTGTCAGTGGATACTCAGGTTCCTCTATGTATGATCCTTGGATTTATTAGCTTTACAATATGTGCTATACTTCACTTCCAATTGTTGGTAAAAATCTAATTAATTTCTAAAATTTTAATATATTTCTCTAACCAAAATAACTAATTAAATTTAATAAAAAAGTTTATGCAATTTTTGATGAGGAATATACTGAAGATTATTTAGTGAGAAACCCTGAACTTTATATACAAGGCGTAAAGGGATTACTTTTTAATTAAAGAGAATATTGGCTTTGGATAGTAAATGGATCTTGGCATGCTTTCTTAAGTTGTTTCATAAGTTTTATAGGTTTAGACGGAACATTCTAGGTTAATGGCAAAGATTTCTTTTTCTAAGCCACTGGTACTGTTACCTTTGGAGCTACAGTTTTTATAGGAAATTTAAAAGTTTTCATTTTTAGTAACACATACAATCCAGCCTTACTAATTAGTATTTTTGGAAGTATTTTCTTTTATATTTCAAACCATGGTCTTGCAAGTTATTTCTATGTCACATCTGACATTTTTAATACTTTTGCAAACACATACTCAAGTCCATATTTTTGGTTTTGTACTTGCTTGATTGTAGGAATAGCAACTATATTTGATTCTACAGACAGGAGATGGGAATAATTTAGCTATAAACTAAAAAGAGAAGATGAAAAGAAACTAGCTCTGCTTAATGCTGAACTACATCAATTTAATGAAAGAAGTGAAGAATTAAATTTTGATGCTTCAAAAAGTAATTCAGGAGAAAATAAAAATATTTAAGAATATAATAAAGATGAAATCTTAACATGTACAGGAGTAAAAACTACTTATTAAACTTAAGAGCCTATAAATCTAAAATAGCATAAACCTAGTTATGGAGAGGAAGAAAAGGTTCCTTCTTCAGAATCTCTTAATAAAGCTCCATATGTAAATAAATCTACTAAAAATGCATCTAATCATTTAAATATGAACTCTAACTATCTTACAAGCACAAAACCCTATACAGGATATGCTTTCTCTCAAATAGAGCCTATATCCGAAGCTTAGCAAAAGTATACTTATTGAGCACATAAAAAAGATTCATTTAATTGTATTTAGCTTCTTAAGTTAAAATGAGTAATAGATAAGAGCAACATATTTTATCTATTGAAATAATTATCTTGAGTCTTTAAAAAAATCTGCTCATTTTTTACTAAAACATAAAAAATTTAACTTCTTAATAAATAGACTTAAAATACCCATAAAAATAAATATAAATAAAAGAAATATTATTTTTCATCAAAAAATTCTTCTAAATCACAAAAAAATATTAATGATGTTTTTGTTCTTTGATTATTACATATTATATAATTTATATTCGATTTCCTCTATTAATTTTACTTTTAATAGTTTTACAAATTCTTTCATTCTTCTAAACAAATTTTTGATAAAAATTTATTATTTTTATTTTTTAAATTCTTACATGTATGTCTCTTATTTTACTTAAAAAATTTATTGATTATTTACTGATTTAGGCAAATTTAAAAGGTAAAGCAATTTTATTTATCAAGAATTCTTTCAATAAAAAAATTTATTGATTTGCTAGAAATAAAAAAGTTAATTCTATGTTAGAGAAGAGATTTTTGATTTTAAATAATTTTAGAAGGATAATATATTCTCATTAATTCTTTTAAAAAATCTTGAAAGTATTTTTTTCATCTTTATAATTAAAATTAAAAGTATTTATTAATAAATTATATTTTGAATTTCACTCAAATACTAAAATAGGAAGAATTTTATATTCTTTAAATATTTAAGAAATTTAAAAATATTTTTATTTATTAATCAAGAAAAAATAAATTTTAAAAACTTCTTTGTTTAGTAAAATAAAATTTTTTTATTTATTATCAGCTAATTAAATTGAAAATTAAAATAAAATAAGGTTTTAGTTTATTTTAATATTTTAATATGAAATCATGAAAAATAAAAATAATTCTTTATTCTTATTTTTTAATGTTAAAGATCAGAAATGAAAATAATTTCATGGATGAAATTAAAATATTTCAGAAAAATTAAAATATTAAAAAAAGAAAATAAAAATAACAATAAAAGAATATGCATGTACTTAAAAGTCAAACACAATCTTTAAAATTTATATATGAAGATAAAAGTATTTATAAAAGAATTTTTATGTACTGAAAATTGAAATAAAGTCTTTTGTCTATTTTTTTAGTAGATGAAAGAATTATTCTTAAACTAGACAAGTTTAGAAAAAGAATTTTAGATGACTTTTATCTCATCAGATATTTTGGTCACCTGACAGATGATTTAATCAGAAATTTTTATTTTTTACATGATAAAAGGATTTTTTGCATTTAAATAAAGTATAATTAATTAATTTACAAAAAGATTAAATACTTAAAGAATATGAGGGCCTTTTTAATTTGAAATAATTGATACGACAATGACTTAAGTAAATATATAACAATTAATTGCCTCCGGTTCTCTTGGAACTTAAATCTATGAAGTCTTTTTGAGTAAATCTTTATAAAAAGTTCCTCAAAGAAATGAATTTTTTTCAAATGTTTAAGAGGGTTATTATGTTGGTAAATCTATTCCAAAAGCTTGCAATTTTTCTATTAAGCTACTTGAAAATGAAATAAATATCTTAAAAAACCTTAATTCCGATTACGTTATTAAAGCAATCGGATTGAGTGAGACTGAAGAAAGATAGATGTTAATTTTGGAAAGTTTTTCATGTGATTTAAGCGGTTTTATATCTTATAATTTCGCACCTCTACCTACTTTTAATTTAATGGATTTAAAGAATATAATATCTGATATTGCAAAAGCTTTAGAATACCTCCACTAAAATAAAATTAGTCATAATGATATTAAACCCACTAATATTTTGCTTGATGAAGATTGTAATCTGGTACTTAGTGATTTTGGTACTGCAGCTAAATCTGATGGTACTTCTTCTGATAATTTAAATTACATTACTTCTATTATGAGCAAGAATTTCTTTGCACCTGAAATAATAGATGTTAGTGAATAAAAGATTTCTAATTTCAATCCTTTTTTTTCAGATATTTATTCCTTCGGTTTAACAATTTTTTCTTTAATGTTTGATGGATAATTACCTTATGAAACAAACTAATACAGAGCTAATGATAAAAAATTCAAACTATTACACAAAAACCCTGATCTTTTTTTCTAAAATCAAGAATATGAATAGTATATCTAATATTGGAAGTAACAATAAGGATTTAGATACTCATTGTTCATAGAATTTATTCAAAGTGTCTTAAATCCTGATCCTAGCAAAAGATTAACAGCCAGCTAAATCTTAGACCACTAATGGCTAGAAAGCTTTTGAATGGATATTTCTAATAAAAATAATTTTCTACTAAAAATTTTTTAAAAATAATAAATTTGTGTAAATATTAGTATTTTTTTGTATATAAATAACTGTACATATTATTTAATTTCTAAAAAATCTCTTAATTAAAATTGATTTACTAAAAATGATTCTAATTTTTTAAAAAGCAAAATATATTTAGTCCACACTATATATTAACTCTACTATAAAAACTAAGGAGGATTTCTTAATTTTAATAAATATTTCTTTTAAAAAACAACACAAAATTAATTTTTTAAAAATGCTATATTTTTCTTCACACTTACCTTCCACTTAAGCTAGTTATTAAGATACTTAGCTAGTAGTAATTAATCCTTATGCTCAGAATTTAAATGACTTTGATTGTGACTTAATGAATGCTATTCAAAAAATGAAAAAATAAAAAGATAGTTCTGATAGCTTAAAACAAAATTAAGTAGATTATATTTAGTAATTCTAAATTGTATTAGAAATAGAAAAAATTAAATACAGAATTGATTCATAAAAGCGTCTACTCAAACTTTTGGATATATTTAAGAAAAATAACTTTTCGTTTATTCTCAGAATTGCTTTAAATGGAGAATAAGTTGTTTAAGAAGAAGAAATAAATATTCTCAAATAAATATTACAATAATAAACTGGCTTTTCATAGGTTGAACTGTGGGTGAATTAGATAGACAATTAATATGACTGGAATTTAATAGATCTACTTTAGTTCAAATAAATTGGCACACTAATACTAAGGTTAGATAAATATTGTGAGCAATCTCTAAGATCTCTATAGAAATTTACTAATAAAATAAGAGTACTCCATAAAGCAAAGTTTGTTCTTAAAGAAGATATTCCTATGAAGCTTTTTGAAATGTTTGCATGGCCAGCTAAAATATAGCTTGAAATTGAAGAGTCCTAGAGATAAGGTTCTACTTTAAGGCTTTAATTTTTATCTTTATTGAAGTATATTAATTAGCTAGAGATAAATTACATAGACAACACAAGCTATTCTACATAAAGCTTAGTTTTACCTATACTTACAAAATAGATATAATCTATTTCTAAAGTAGATAGAATCAGCTTTTCCTATCAAGAGTAATTCTCTTCTTCTTTGCATCCTGCTATCTTATAGAAAGAGCTTGATAGTAGAAATTATGTTGATTTTTCCATTTTTCTACCTTATGAGAGATATTTGACTTAATAAACTAAATTCTAAAAGTTTAATGCAGAAAAGGAATTCTACTATGCCTTATCCACAAGAAATTTACTTGATATATCTCTAACAATAACAGTCAATCAAATAATTTAGTTATTTGAGATTTTCAAGAAGCAATAAAGCTATGTAAAGCTAATGATAAAAGTAATTCCTAATCAATTTAATTTATACCCTTAGACGTTTTCTAAAGAGAAAGATGATGAACTCAATATGATAAGTGCTCTAAATATTTAATAGGTAGAAGGAGTAAGCATAAATAATCTAACACTGACCTGCAGTTAAAGTATTAGTTTTGACAATAGAAGAACTTTTTATAATAGGTTTGCAATAATATGTATATATATTTTAAGTGCTAAAATAACTAAATTAAACCTAAATATTTAGTCTATCTTGGAAGGAGATTTAGAAAAACTTACAAAGAAAATAAACATGAACAGTTAGATTAAACATCTTCAAATTGCATTTGAATAAAAAGTAGCTTTCAATACAAGTACAGTAATGTACCTTTCAAGTTCAAATATATAAACTATGAGCTGTTATATAAATAAAAATAGTTACTAATTCTTTTATCAGCTTTTCTTGAATTTAAGATCTCTTTAAGCATTACATCTAAAAATTGATTAAGTCCCATAAATAAATGACAAGTTTTTTAGTTTAAATATCCCCTATACTTATCTGCAGTTGAACTAATAGCTCAGCCCTAAACAGAAAATGGCAATATTTATGAACAAAAATATTTTCTTGTATTTCAATTCATCTGATGGGTAAAAAAGAACAATTTTCTCTTAGATTTACTATAATAATATTTCAATACTTCTTTCTTTGAATGCTATTAACAAGAAATGCTTGTTTTCAGCTGAAAAATCTATTTTTAAAACTTCCTTGCTTGAATTGCTCGAGCTATGATAAAATCCTCAAAATAATAAACTAAATCACTATATTGATTAAAAAATATTCAGTAATAGATTTACAATTAATTATATCTTCAATCTACCTATCGATAACTTTCAGTATATTTATATAATTTATTTATGTTGTTCATATCTATAAGATTTGATGTTTTAACAATTAATATAAGCCTAATAAATTATGTGTTATTAAATTAAGTAAATTTTGCTAACAATTTAAATATTGCACCACCAATATAAATTTTTTGTATCTTTTGAATATAAATCTAATACTTTTTTTAATTTTTTAGGTCATTCGGCAATTTATAAATTATAAAAACCTAATTATCAAAAAATTTGATTCGCGTATCTACCTCTTTAATTTCAAAAATCTAAACAAAAAAAATAATAAAAAAAGCAAAAAATGTCAGGCTGGGACGACATATAGGAACTTCCGTAACAACCAAACTAGAAAAACAACCAAAACAAAAACAACAACAATTAGAATAAGCAAAACAACAACAATAACAATAACCGTAATCATAACAATAACAGCAATAATAGAAACAACAATAGTAATAACCAAAACTATTAATCCAATTAAGGGAGCAACCAAGGATTCAAATAGGACAAAAAGCCTGTTTACATTGAAAGTAAGTTAAAGATTTATATATTTTTATGAACATATATAAAATAAATTTTTGTTAAAATTAGAGTTTGAAGATCAACCAAGAAGATTTTAGTTTTTTAATAGTAACAAAAATAAAACTGATGAAAAAAAGGATAATGTTCCTTAAGATTAAGTTGAAGAGAAAAAGGTAAACACAGAAATTGCCTAAGTTTAAGCCACTACTTAAAATTAAGTTTCTTAGCTACCTTAAACTTCTATCTAATAGCATATATAATCTTAATAGCAACAATAGGCTACTAAAATTTAAGAAATTCCAAATGCAAATTACAATGCTCCTCATAAAATCCTAATTAGATCAAAAGAAGGAATTTTCGAAACAAGCTGTTATTCATAATCTATGAATAATGAGAAAAAGGTTTTAACAGGACCAGCAGAATTTATGTGTCTTTCTAAGGATGAAAAATATATTTTGGTAACTTTAGATACTGTAGTTAAAGTTATTAAAGTTAGTGATAATTCAGTAGTTAGCTCTAAAGAATTCGTTTCTATCAAGCACACACATCTTTCTTCAGATAACAAATATATTTAGGTTTTAGATAGAATTGATAACAATAAGTACTCTTCATTTGTCTTCTCTTTCCCAGATTTTAAACTTGTAAATTTCTTTTCTAAATTCTTGCTAAATTTATTTTTCAGTTTTTGAAATTTTTGATGTTTTTGATGATGCTCTTTCAGTTCAGCTAGACAAAAAGTCTTAATTTACTTTTTAAAAATAGCTGAAAGAATTCAATGAGAAGAGATACATTAAAGAAAATGCTCCTTATGTTAAATTTAATAAACAAGAAACTAAGGCGTTTTATTACAATTACTCAACTGGATTTGTTGAAGTATATGAAACAACTGATTTTACTAAAATAGTTTAGTAAGCAGAAATGTAAAACTTAGATTTCTTCTAAGTATCACCTTCACACGACTTTATTGTTGGCTGTTTTCTTGAAGTAAACATAAAATTAAATTGATGAATAGATAAAATATCCAGTATATTATTAATAGCATATGTTAGGTTACGAAAAGACTCAAGCTAAATTGTAATTCTATAACTTAGAAACAAACAAGAGAGAAAAGGTGAAAAATGTTGAAAAAGCTTAGGAAATCAACATAAAGTGGTCACCTGATGGTAATAACCTTATTTTAACTACTCAAACTATTCATGATGCCACAGGAAATACTTACTATGGTTAAACTGCTTTGTGGCTTTATCAATTCGGTAAAAAGCATCTTCACTAAATTCCAACTATTGAAGTAATTTATTTATTTAAATTAATTATATTTAATAAATTATCTAAATATATTACTATTAAAAAATTAGGGTCCTGTCCATGATGTTGACTGGCATCCTAATGGAGAGTAGTTTATCGCTATTGTTGGTTACATGCCTGCAAAACCTATTCTTTACAGTATTCGTTGCGAACCCTTATTTTCATTTGGCACTATGCACAGAAATACAATTCGTTTCTAACCTTAAGGAAGATTTGTTCTTTTTGGTGGCTTTGGTAATATTTCTGGTGATGTTGATGTTTGGGAATTAAATACTTTAGAAAAGGTTGCTAAGTTCAATTCAAATACTTCTGCCTCTATTGAATGGTCTTTAGATGGAAAACATGTAATAATATAACTTTTATAATATGTAGTTTATTAAATTTCTTATTATAAATCATTTAGATTTTGACTGGTGTACTTACTCCAAGATTGAGAGTAGATAACAACTTTAAATTATTCAAGTGGAATGGTGAACTAGTTAACACCTGTAATTTCTCTCATACCGAATTGTATGAAGTTGTTTGGAAAAAGAATCAAAAATATACTGATTTAACTCCTATTCCTGAAAATGAGATTACGACTGAATTGAATAAACAAAGATAAATAACTAAGTCTCAAGCTAGTAAGAGACCTTTATTTGGTGGTGGATCTTTTGCAGAAAGTTTAAGAAATGAAAGAGGAGAAGAAGGACCTAAGAAAATTACTGGAAACGAAGAATGGGTCATTAAAGCCAAAAATGAAGCCAAATAAAAAAACAAATGATTAAATAAATTTCAGAAGATTTTTATTAATATTTATAATTTATGTTTTATTGTTATAATTTTATACAAATATTTTCATCAATATTTTCTTTCTTTTTTTTAATTTCTAGAACATTAATTAATATTTTTGGTAAGAATTATCAGTTTAAGTTGATTTCAATAATACTTTTTTGTTTTAGTTGATTTTACAGAAACTAACTATAGGTACTGTAAGGGAGTTTTAATATTTAAAAAAAACTTACAAGATCAATTAAAAGCATCAAATTTTATTTAGATAACTCAAAAATAATATAATCACAAAAGTATTAAAATGATTATCGAAAGATTAGGTGAAAATATTTTAAAATGAAGTATTTTGAGAAATAATATAGAAATTTAAAATTTTGATATAAAGTTAAAATGTATCAAAATTTGTAAGATATAATTTAACTCTTGAAGGATCTAAAAGATTCTTTGGTAGCTCTTTAAAAACAATAAAATAGTAGTAGAAATCTAAGGATAAAATTCAATGAATTTGTTTTTTTTGTTTAATAGTTAGATGTCTTTTAATTTTTCTAATATTTTTGAATTAATTTTTTTAATATCATTAAGTAGGACTATAATAATTTATTAATAAGCAAAGATAGTTATTTAAAATTAGCTCAGTTGTTCAAATTAAAAGTATAGATTAGTAGATTAAATGGGTTTAAAAGGAGTAATTCTCATTGGAGGGCCTTACAAAAGTAACTAATTAGCACCCTTCACTAGCAGCTAGCCAGCTCCATTATTTCCCAGTAATTAAACAAATAAATTAATAAATGTATGATTATAAAATCAATAGTCAAATTTACTAAAATTGCAATTGTTTTAAAATCTAATTCATTTTTCATAAATTACTCTTAAAAAATAAGTTGCGGGAGTTGAATTAATATATCATCATATATTTGCTTTGTCTTAGTTGAAAAATATTACACATATTTATCTGATAGGGCTGTATGCATAAAATTAAATTTAGTAATTTATCTAAAAATGTAGAGCAGAATATAGAAATATAATATTTGAGTAAATAAAAATGAATTGATTATTGATTAAAATTGATATAAACTCTAAATAAAAAGATATCTATTTGAGGAAGAAGAAAAAGGAACTGCAGGCAGTCTTTATCAATTTAAAAATAATTTATTTGGAAAAGAAACGTAAATAATTTTATCTTATACTGAATATTTAATTTCCTTAAGATAAATAGTCTATTTAGCAGATTATATTAATACATACCATGCAAATAATTTTATTAAATTTTTTAAATTTATTTTTTTGAGAAGTCTAAATCCTATTTAATTAATTGCTTATATTTATTTTCTTAAATTTATCAAATAGCGAATCTGTTATCCTCATCAATGGAGATATTGCTCATAACATGAATCTTTAAGATTTTGTTGATTATCATAAAAAGCTTAAAAACTCTGCTTGCACTATAGCAGCAAAGCAAAAAGAAGAAGTAGAAGATATTTAAAAATATGGATGTATCATAAAAAATGCATAAACTAATTGTAATTTTGATTGAGGAGATCTTTATTTTAATCTAATAATTTTATTTTTTGTTAGAACTAGTGCATTATGTTGAAAAGCCATCTAATTATGTTTCTGAATTTCTTATAAACACAGGAATATATATACTTACACCTCTTTTTAGTTAAATTTTGGATAATTCTAAGTTGGTGAGAAATAACTCTCTCTTATAATTATATCCAGAACACCTATTATAAAAATTGTAAATTACAAATTTATTTAAATTCATTCATATTATCTTTATCAATTTGTATAATTAATTAGACACTCACCTTTATAAAATAATAAATGGCTAAGCTTAGAAAATGATGTTATTTCAAATAGCATATAAACTGGATAAATATATGTTTATGAAATTCCATAACACAAGAATTTCTTTTGGACATAAGTTAAATCTCCTATGTAATTTATTTTTTTATACTTTTGTGCTTGGTGTATATTTCTTATTTATTTAATTTTTGTATTATTTTTAGTGATGTACTAAAAGCTTAGAAGCTTTTGCTAAATACTTTGAGTATAAATTGTTAGATTTGGAACAAGAGTTATCATTAAAACTGGGAACATAGATAAGAAAGTGTATTAATTGATACATTGTCTAATATTGATTAATCTGCAGATATAGGCCCTAATGTGGTTATATGTACTGGCGTTGTTATTGGTAAAGGTGTTAGAATAAAAAACTCTATCATCTTAGAGGGATCAATTATAAAAGTAAATAGTTTCTAAATCTATTTATGTATTTCATAATTATTATTTAAAAACTTAGGATCATAGTTTTATAAGTAATAGTATTATTGGATGGCATAGTGAATTAGGTTATTGGAGTAGAGTTGAAGGGACTTAAGATGAAAAAGTAACTATATTAGGATGTGGTGTAAAAGTAGGAAACGAAGTTTCTATCAGAAACTGCGTAGTATTAAAATAGCAATATTTATCTAGAAATTATAATGATCAATATATTATTTGCTGAACAATCAAAACTCAATAAAAAAAATTTCTTAAAATAGATTCACTTGACAGTTTCCTTTATAAAATCCTGATAAAAATAACTTTTTTGTAAATAATTAAAAAAAATATTTAAACTATATTAAAGTCTAATAATAATAAAACAATAATTATTTAGTATTTTTTGTTAAAATTAACTATTGTCTTAACATTTTGTTAACTAAATTTCAATATTAAACGAATTAAAAACAATTATTTATCTGAATGCTTTATGTTATTAATTGTTTTGGTAATAAAAAGAACAATTTAAATTGACTCATTATTTTATTACCAAAACATATCAAATAATTTTAAGCACCATACTTTGATCGCCAATAAAAAATGTTATTCATAAATAACATGTTGAACATGCAATTATAAAAAATTAAATTCTATTAATACAAGAAACACTTTTAAACTTTTATTTAGTAAATTTTTAGTTTATTAAGTATTGTCAGAATTTCAATTTGATATTTATTAAAAAAAAATTACTTGAAGATGATAAGCTTGGCTAATAATTAGAGTTTAATGATTAGCAAAGAAAGATTGATAATATTTTTATTATATTCAAGATAAGATTTAGCGGCAAATAATTGAAAAAATTTGAATTTTTAATAGCTAATTAGAATTGATATTTAAAAAAATAATCAAAAAAAGATACTCACAAAATATTAATAATTAATTATTAAATTTTGTGGTATATAAATTAATAACTTGCTTAATTAGATAAAAATGAGCATTAAATCTATATCTATTGAAAAATTTAAGAGTTATTCTAATTGTAAAATAGAAGGACTTTCTGATCAAATAAATATTCTCTTTGGTAAGAATGGTTCTGGAAAATCTAATTTATTGGCTGGTAAAATTCAATTAAAACTTTCAATTTCATTTATCAATTTTATTTTTTGCTAAAATTAGCCTTATCTTTTATAAGTTCTGATTAGTATGATAGAGCAGATAGAGCCTAATTAATGAAAGTAATCTATCATTTCATTAAAGAAAATTATTTTAAGGAATTATTTAAATTTATTATCTTTAGAATTACAAAGAAGGAGATCCAAAGGTTGAAATTGAGTTAGACAATTTAGTAAAAATAGATAAAAAGGATATGGACAATGAGCCAAAAGCATAAAAAGTTATCCCTGTAAAATTTTCATTAATTTTTTCATGAAAGAATTGATTTTTATGATATTTAAACTGATATATTTGTAAATATTTTTTAAATAATAAAATTTAGACTAGCAATGATAGTGTTTTGTTAAGTAGAACTTTAGAGTAAAGAGAGAATGTTTATAGAGTTGATGATAGAGTTGTTAATTTGAATTAGTTTAATAATATTTTTGAATGCTTTGGTCTTTCAAGAAAGAATCCTTTTACAATTGTTGCTTAAAATAGAGTTTAAGAAATTTCAAATATGAGTGATTCAGAAATTTACAAGCTTTTATAACAAGTAGCTGGTATAGAAGCTTTCATGAATAAATAGTAAAAGGCAGAAGAACTCTTTGAAAAAGCATGTAAAGCAATTTTAAGCAAGCATGAATAAAGTTTAGATATTTAATTAAAAAGAAAGAGAAAAGGAGGGTATTGATTAGTCTTTATAAGAAATTGAAGACAAAATAAGCTAATTAAGTGGTGAAAAAGAATAATATGCATAGAATTAAGAATAAGAAATTCTAATATAAAGGTATAGTATTTTATTTATTGAGTAAATATCTTGAAAAATTTATTTTATTTGAAAAGTTTGTAATCTTTGTATTATGATAAGTTGAAAGAAGATCTTTAAAAAAAGAAGTTAGAGTGTAACAAAGAAATTAACAATCAAAAATTATAAGATGAAAAATAAAAGCTTTAAGATTTGGAGAATCAAAAAATATCTAAAAACGAAGAATTATTGAGATTTAAAGAAAAATTATAAAGATTAACTGTAATTGAGGAGTAAGTAAAATCTGATTAAATGAATCTTTAGAATAAAGTTAATACTCTTGAACAGAGTATCTAAAAACTTAAGTCAATTAAAACTAACAAAGATGAAAAGGAAATTGAATAAAGACTAAAAGAAGTAAATATTGAATGTGCAAAGTTGTAAAAAGAGTTAGACTAAGCAGCTGATAAAATATCTAAAGAAAAAGAAGGGTAATATTTTTACTTTATAAAAAATAAATTATTAAAATTATTTATTTAATAAAGTATTGACTAAAAGCAATAAGAGTATGAGTAGTTTGTTTTAAGAGAAAAATTTAAAACTTAGTAAGAGAAGCAAAGCTATTTTAATCAAAGAATGGAAGATATCAAATAAAATATTAATGAAAAAAAACAAAATCAATAAAATCTTAAAGAGAAAGTAAAAAAATCTGAACAAAGATTGAACTTGGTCAATGAAGAAATAGAAAAATTGCAAAATCAAATCAATAATTTTTAAACTGAGACAAACAAAGCTCAAAAATCAATAAATGGTATTTATAAGATTAATAATGTTTAAATAATATTTAATTTTCAATAAAATTAGATAAAAAGAATCTAATATAAAAGTTGAGACAAGAACAATTGGAAAAAAGAAAGACAATTAATGATAAAAAAATAGAATAGGATGACTTAAATAACCAAATAAAAAAGAAAATAGATGATATTTAAAAGCAGCCTAAATCAGGTTTGATTTAGGTCATAGAGTAAATTGAGGAATCAGTTTAAAAGGAAGGTATTTAAGGATATAAAGGGTTGCTTATTGATCATCTTTAATTTAATCCTGCTCTTACTTATGCCTATGATATAGCTCAAAAAGGTATTTTTATAATGTTCTTAAGTAGGATTTATTTTTATAATATTTAATTTTATTGATAGGAAAACTTTTTTCACTGATTGTTGATAATTAAAATACTGCTTAATTAATTATTGATGTTGTTAAGAAATTAAAGATTAAAACTTCTAATTTGAATATTATTCCCTTAGATTGGGTTGAAGATGATATAGACGATGAAAAAGAAAATTAAATAGCTGGTTTTGGATTTTAAAAATTATTTGATACAAAATATATCAAAGCTAAAGGTGATCATGCAGATGATATCAAGAGATTAGCTAAAAATATATTTGAGAAGTATGGAGTTATTAAAGAATATGAGCATGCACTTGAAGTTGCATCTCAATTTAAAGTTAATTGTATAACTGAGAAGAGATAAATAGTTTACAGTGGAGGTTTTATATCTCATGTCGGTTTCTGTGCTATGGCTAAAGTAGATAAAATAACACTTTATAATGAATATAAAAGTCTGAAAATTAAAAAATAAAGTATTTCTAAAGAAATAGAGCAACTAGAGACTTCTTTGGAAGATATTTAATAACAATAAAATGAAATAAACTCAAATGTAAGCAAAGAATAAGCTAGCTTAGCTAAATAAAGTAATACTATTTTTATGAATCGTTAATTGATTAAATCATCAGAAGTAGAGAAAAAAGTGTTAACAGATGAATTAAATGAAACAAATTAACTTTTGCAATAATTCTCTCAATAACTTAATGATTTAGAATAAGAAAAAGTGAATGTAGAAAACTAAAGCAAATCATCTAAATTTGAGCCTTTAAATCAAGATGATAAGTAAAAAATGTATAAGCTTTAAGAAGAAATTAAATCTCAAACTGCTTAACTATAAAAATCCCTCAAGGAAAAGTAAAATGTTGAAAAAGAATTCAATAAATCTAGAAATGAAGAATAATAACTTACTAATCATTTATCCCAGTTATCTGAAAGTGGAAATGCAAAAGATGGAGAAGTCCTATTTCAAAGTATTGATGAAAGAATAAATTCTGCATAATAAGACTTGAAACATTAAGAAAATATTCTAAAAGCTTAAAAAGCAATAGTAGAAAAAGCAACTTAGAGTAAGAAAGCACTTGAAGATCAAATAAAAAAGCTTGAGGCAGAAAGCCAAGATAAAATGACAGAACAAATTTAAATGCAATAAGAATTATGTAATAATTTAGAGTAGTAAACAAGTGCTTTGTTACTACGTAAATAATAATATATTTCAAAAGAATAAGAAATTGATTAAAAGAAGGAATAACTGATGATAAGCCCAGATTTAATTCAAAAGAATTCTCATCTTTCAAAGGAAAGCTTAAAAGATAAGTTGAATAGAATTAGTCAGTAATCAACTATCAAAAAATATACAGCAAAGGATAAAATTCTATTTGAAAAACTAAAAGATTTGGATGAAAAATATGAGGAATATAAATCGAAATATTCTGAATTAACAAAGAATGAAGAATAAGCCAAAAATCTCATAGATTAATTTAAGTCAAAATGTGAATAAACTATAAAAATGGCCTTCTCTAAATTTGAGCATTACATGAAAAATTACTTTAAACAAATTTCTTCTGCTGGAACTATTGATATCAAATTGATGCATAACCGCGAAATAAGCATATCAGTTGCCTTTAAATAAACTACTAATGGTAATTTTAATAAAACAGAAAATTTACTGACAAATATTTTAATAAAATTAGAAACAAAAAAGACAAATAGAAAAGAGCTCAGTGGAGGTGAAAAGAGCTGTCTTGCTATCCTAATCTTAATGGCTCTCTAGAGATGCGACCCAGCTCCATATTATATATTTGACGAATTTGATGCAGCTTTGGACGCTGGTTATATTAGACCCATTGCAAAAATGTAAATTAATTTTTTTGTAAGTTAAAAAAAGTGTAATAAAAAATAAAAAAGTATCTCCGAAAATAGCCAGAAGTCATAATTTTTAATTGTCTCTCATAAGTTTGAATTTTTACAATCTTTACAGCAGGAAAATTGTAAATGCTTCCAGGTTATATTATATTAGATTTCTATTTCTTTAATTAATTTTTTAATTTTTAAAGATTTCGCTAAAAGATAAAGTAAGTGAGATTGAAGAGAAGACTCTCTAATCAGCAATAAATTTTGTCAAAAACGGTTGATTTCATCGTTTTCAAAATTTTTTTCCTTAATTTCTTTGTATAATTCAAATATAAAAATATTTTTGTAATTTTAACAATATTTATGTGTAATATATTCGATGTTAATCATCAAAATTTTCTCTTTTCTTCCAATTATTTTTTATTTACAAATTTGTGGTTTATTCTTTCCTTTTTAATTAATTATTTATTATAAGAGAGGCTTATTTTATTTAGGTCTTAAGTCTGATTGCATTATTTTATTTGAATTAAGAATACATTACTCCCAGATGTAGAAAAGGTGAATAGATTTTTAAATAATTGGTACTAGATAACTTTTAATCAATATTTTTTCAATGAAAATTGATAATTACACATAATCACTTTTTATTTAAAAAATTAATTAAAAAATGATTATCTTAAGTGCTATAAAGAGTATAGATATATTTGGTAGGCCTATATGTCTAAACTATAAATCTCGAGATTACTTTAGGTCATACTTAGGAGGCTTTACTACTGTTGCCCTTCTCACATTTTTAATCATTTACTCTAGAAATGGTAAAATATATACTTCAAAAAATTAAATATTTAAAAGAACAAACATACAGCTTTATTTAAACTTGTTATGTAAACAACTTTTCTATGTTTAGGTATTGAAAATATTTTATCAAGAGAAAATGTAAAATATAATTTAATCACTTCTAAATCTGACAATCCTGATTAAATTCAACTCAATTTGAATAAATTCATGTTTGCAATTAGAATTCAACAAACGAATTTCCTGTCTAACCCTTTTCTTAATCTTACTGTTATTTAGACGTAATTTATTTAGCTTTAAGTTTTATAAATGTATTTATTTATATTTTGAAAGTAATCAAACTCTTGACTCAAATGGAAAAAGTAATAGAACCTTGTAAATAATTAGAATGGTGCCATGTACTGTAGATCATTGGAAATATTTTCTGGATTCTGAAGATGGCGATTTTTAGACCACTCTGAATAGATATAGTATTAATGATGCTTTGTGCCCTTCGTAAATAATTAAAATTATAAATTATTTAAATTGGAACATTACTTTCCAACTCCAAAAAAACTCCCACTATTAAATAAAAAATTAAATTTATTAGTAAATTGTTTAGGAAAAATATATTTTACATAAATAAAATAAATACTAAACTTACATTGATTTTATGTCACAAAATTATACTAAGCTGAACTAATTTTAGTTTGATCTAATTGTAAAGCTGCGTTTTGATTAATATTTTTTTGATTCCATCATAAAGAAAGTTATTTAGTTCTAGCAAGTTTATAAAACTTTTTCAAAAAATACTATTTTTAGTAAATTTTAGAAATAAAATTGTTATAAAAATTAAATTGTGTAACATTTAATTTTTTTAAAAAGTATTGAAGATAGCTAACTTATGAGTATTTAAGGGACTTTTTATAACTCAAACTTTAATTATGTCAAAATTGCTTTCTCTAATTGCATTAACAATTCAACAAACTGCAAAACAGAATAAGAATTGTAATAATAAATCAATTCAACAGGCTAAATAAGAGCTTAGATTTTTTTCCCTTCAGTTACAATCAATCCTAGTTAGTAACAGTATTATAAAAAATCAATTGATGATAATTATTAATTTACATTCATACCAAACTCTAATGTAGTGACCTCTGATATTTTCGTTTAAGTAAATAATTGTTAGCTGATAATTATTTTTTTTAAATATTATTTTTAATCTTAAGTAAAACATAGTTTAGACTGATGATTCTTTAATTATATCTACGAATAACAACATTAAAGAAGATATTTTCACATACATAGAGAATAGGTTTAATACATAATACTAATCTGGAAAAAAAAATGGAAATTAGGCTGTTTTCTTTTTAAGAAGAAGTTAAATTACATATAAATATGAAAGATCTTTTAAAAGTATTCAATCTTTCCTTTCAGAATTGGGAGGCATTGCTTAAGTTTTTATCTCAAGTTTGGGCATATTTTTTTTTATGTTCTATGGTATTCTTTTTAAGGTTTAACTAATAAACGAGCTGTATGATATTGATTTAAAAAGTAAAAAATATATTAAAAGTGATTAATTATTACCATCAAAAGATACAGACTAATAAAATTAAACATAAGAGAATAACAAGCAGCAGATAAATAATAATTTTGGCAACAAAGAAAATATACCCCTTCATAAAAAATAACCAATAAATGTATTTAGCTTTGAGAACACAGATGAAATTATCGAGCAAAAAAAAGTTAATCAAAATGATGCCAATTAGAGTTAATCACCTCATATTATACAATCAAGTAAAAACTAAAATAAGAAAAGCCATAATTAGCAGCTTTAAAATGAAGAAACTTTAGAACAACAGCTTTTTAGCCCTTGTAAAAAAAATGGTGAAGTTCAAGAAAAGATAAATTTACTGTGGATTAAATTTAACAATATGATTAATTAATACCAAAAAGTCAAATTGTCTTTTAAGCTTTTTCTTCATATGCTCACTTGTAAAAAATATTTTAAAGATAAGCTTTTCCCTTTGCTAAAAAAATCTCTTGTACATATAAATGAGGATCTTGATATTTCCACTATATTATATAAGCTTTAAGAAATAGAAAAATTGAAAACCGTTTTATTAGATGAAAATTAAAGAAATCTATTCTCTTTTTTCCCTAAGCCTTTAATTAGATTAAATGAACCTTTATAGAGAAAGTAATCTTATCATGGATCTCCTAAATTATTTCTAAATTAGTGGAAATCCAAAATTTATGAAGATATAAAATTAACCTAAAAAACTAATGAGAGTCCTGCCAATAAAAACAGAAAGAAGTCAATGCCAAAAAAAGAAGAAACTCAATAATAACATTTATTTTCTGCTCAAAAAAATTTTACATAACTAGATAGCTTTAGAGCTTTATACTAAGCCTATTTACATATTATACAAGCAAAAGAAATTGCACCTACTATTTTTAAGTATTTTTGCTTTATTAAATTTATTCATTTAACTAACTATGGAATTTAATTGTTTATTTGAACTATCATTGATAAGAATTTTATTTTATTTGAAAAAGGACAAATGAAAGGCTAATTAATTCTTTAGGTAAAGAACTGCTGGAGATTTTTAAAATTTAAAATGAAGAAAATCATATAAAAATACCTTATACTTAAAAATATCCCTCTAAATTATCAACTGCAGGAAATATTTAAAGAAAATTATTTAGAAATTTATCCTCTGGAGTGACTGATTCTATTTCTGTGATTGAAGATGATGAATTCTAGGAATAAAAATAAACAAAAACAATTGATAATAATCATTTAAATAATGAAAATAAATTTTCAGATTAATTTAATGTGACAAATATAAACAATTTCACAAACCACTTTTACTTTGATCAAAATAATAAAACAGAGATAGTTTATTCAAATTAAGATACCAAATAGGATATTAATTCTAACTAATACCCTAAAAATAAGAATAGAATGATTTTCAAGCTTTAAGATATGTATTCATTCAAAAATAAAATAAATAGTAAAAACATAAAACAATAAAACTGAATAAAATAATTACTTTTAATATTCTAAACCAGGAATCTTAACCTAAATAATGTAATATTTATTTGTGTATAGGTTTAATGGGTTATGTTTTTTAATATAATTTATAGAAAAATAATTATAATTTTTAAAGAATTTAATTTGAAATATTTAAAATTTAAATTTTCTAATTATTCTTTTCAACTTTTCATTTTAACCTATTTAAAATTGTTTTGATAAAAATACATAATTTGCTTATCATCGGGCAGAAATTTCTAAATCCTTCCTTTCAATAACAAATACTCTATGAATTCGAATCCAACTAGTTTGAAGTTGGAGTATATACATTATAATACCCATTAATTCTCACAAATATCCAAAAATTAGTGAATATTTTCACTTTTGATCCATAATTTTGAGAGTTACCAACAACTTGCAATTAAAAAGTATTTTAAAAATAAGGTAAAATTAAAAAATAAGAAACTATCAAAATTAAAAGTAAAAATCCATTTAAAATGAATATATCAATGAGAAAAAAATCAGTCAAACACTTTTTATACAAAACTGAATGGAACATTTTTTCATTCTAAAATGAATCAAATTAATAGGTATTCTATTATAGATAAATAATAAATTTAAGAAAATTAAAGGATAAAGAACTATTAATAATTAATTGATTTATCGATTGTTTAAATAAATTTAAAATTAAGGCTCTAATTTAATTTTACAAAAAGATGCTATGGACAAAAGAATTGCTTTTATTTAATTTTTTACTCATTTATGAGAATTTACATACCCTATTACTTCAATAAGGATAGCAGACCAAGATATATTGAGCTAAGCCTAAATTCGAAATTTTAATTTCAAATAAGATAAAAAATATTGTGGTAGAAATATTTATTTAAAAAATTAGGAAATACATTAGTTAAGAAAACATAAAATGTTATTTGTATTATTAGCCTTTTAAATTTATTAATTTCCATTAGAATTAATTTCTAACAAAATTGAAGTCAAGTTAAAATAATCAAACAAATGTAAATATAATTTTTTTATTTTTAGTTCAAATTTTTCAAATTCAAATTTCAATAGCAATTATTTGAGTTGGATTGAGAAATAGAAATCTTAAAATATTTATTTTTTTAGTATTATCTTTGAAAAAAGTTTAAACAAAGTTAAATAATTTTGTTTTTATTGTTTTAATCAATTAATAATTTAAATATTAAAGAAAGAAAATTTAGTTATTTTTTGATTTGTTTTGATGAATTGTATAAAATGTATTTGTTTTTAAGGAACTGATTTTATGAATTAAATGTAAAAACTCAAGTTCATTTTTATTATCATTATAATAATTTTTAATATTATTTTATTATTTCTTAATATGATTATTATTTATTAAAATAGTCTTAATAAAAAGTTAAGTATTCTAGCATATCGCTTTTTAGTTTTTAATAATACTCCTTCATCTTTTTAACATCCTCGCCTCTTTAAGGTTCCAACTTTTCTCTCTCTTCTATTCGTTATTGAAGTTCTTAAGAGTAGCTTTTAAGTTGTTCCATTTTATTATAATCAGTGAGATAATAGTTATCAAAAGCCTACTCTAATTTTTGCTAAGCCTCTCTTAAAGCCTAATCTTATTTTACTATGGCTTCCTTTTCTTTATCTTCTTGCTCTTTTTTTATTAGATTCTTTTGATTAACACATCTTTTGCCTTGCATTTCCCTTTAATCCAAAATCAAAGTTTCTGCTACTTACAAGAGGAGATCATATAATTCTTTGTAATTATCAGTTTTCAATTAAAAATCATATTTGATTACATTTTCTTTTTTGTATTTGTTAATATCTTAATCGTAATCCAATTCTCTTGAAATATCAAATGCTAATTAAAATGTGCAAAGTATATATTGTTAAACAATTTGAGTTTCCAAGTAAATACTTTCTTTACACAATTACAATAAGCCATTCTCAAATTTTGAGCTACAACTTTAAAAATCCTTTTCATTTGATATTTAAATAACAAAGTTTTTTAGGAAAGCTAAGATCTCAAGTCTTTTATTTGTTCTATTAAATATCTGTTATCTAACTAAGTATCTAATTTCACTAGTTAAATTAATCCCTATACTTGAAGCATCATCAAACCTCATCAATCCAGGAAAGATTAAAAAGCTGTATATTTAAGTTTTTTTTTATTTAATAACCTATTAGAAGTTATACGATCCTACATACAATTCATCCTTAAAAAACCTAATAACTTGATTGAAAAGTGATTGATAGACTTCTTTTTAACTTTCCTTCTCCAATTATTTAACTTAAATGAGTTCCCAATCATAACAGTTAATGGTATGAATAATTGATTTATTTTATTTCACATCTATTTTTTGAAATAAATCTCCATATTTATTCGATTGTGATTGCGAAGATTTTTACAACTTTTCTAGACTCTTTTTTAATAAGTGAAAATAAGTATCTAATTTTTAACTTGGATAAGCCTCATTTCTTTTGTACTCAATTTCTATTGAATAATTCCCATGTTGTCTCATGTATACATCGAGAAGTTCGTGCATTTTTAATATTAGTTACTCTCGCACACCCTAACCTGAAACCTAATAATAATCCATTTTTTGTTACCTTTTTAAAAATTTTTTGAATATTTTTTTATTTTTAATAACTTTTATAATTAATTTGCCTGAGTGAAGATATTTTTCAAAATAATTATCCTTGTAAATAGATAAATAATTTAATATATTCTAATTGCTGTCAAGCAATAATTTAAACATCAGAAAATTTATATAATTGGATGAGGACACATTTTTTATTGAAAAATTTAATTTTGTAAAATAAAATAGTATTTTTGTAAAGGAATGTTACAAAAATGTTTCTGAGAAATAATCTTTTTAATTTCAAACAAATCAAGTGTTAGTGAATTTAGCTCCCCTAAGATTTACATTGAATTTCAAAGAACTTTCTTTGAAGAAAAAAAAAAATTTTATTAGTCTTTATATTTTTATAAGCAAGTTTAATGAAAAATAATTTGAAAGGACTAGTAGCTTATCTAGCCCCTCAAAAATATGAAATTAATCTTTAAAAAGAGCTTGAATACAAACAAATCAAAGTAGAAAAATAGCATGGAAGACTTTTTATTACAGAAAGCAAATAGGATCAGAATTAGAAAGTGTATTGGCAGTAAAATATATGGGAAGATTTATTTGAGTTGAAAGTAGATTCAATAAAATAGTGTGCTTAATAGTTAAGAAAGTAGTATAATTGGTGGTATCACTACTCTCCAATTCTTTAATTAAGATGTAAATTGATTTAGGAACACCTTCCTCATATTAAAATTGATGATTTTAAATTTCCAATTTAAAGTAACATGAATCCTTTAGGAGGATTTACTCTTCTTGAAAAAAATTTAGCCCTTTGTAGTTCTTAAACTAGAAGTAGATTTGCTAATGGAGAGACTATCTTTTTAGAAGATAAAGTTAATCCTCCTAATAGAGCATATCTAAAACTTTGGGAAGTTTTTACTATTATAAATAAATATCCTTAAAAAAATGAGTTTGTAATTGAGTTAGGGTCTTCTCCTGGAGGTTGGACTTGGGTACTCCAGTAATTTGATACTAAAATTTTATCATGTGACAAATCTTTATTAGATCCTAAACTCTTAAAGTATGAAAAACTATAATTTATTTAGTAAGATGCCTTCAAAATTCTTCCTGAAAATTATAAAGAAGAAGTAGATTGGCTATTGAGTGATTTAATCTGCTATCCCAAAAAGCTTCTCCAATATGTGAAAATTTGGATAAGTAGTAATAAAGTTAAAAACGTAGTTTGTACTTTAAAATTCTAAGGAGATATTGATTTTGATATTATTGAAGAGTTTGCTTCAATTCCTAATTCTTAAATTTTTCATCTCACGTACAATAAAAATGAATTGACTTTTGTTTGGTCAAAAGAGAGTTCATAAAAGTGAAGCCCTATTTTAAGTTTAAGTAGAAAAAAAATGATTTCAATTCTCTTCAAAATTGCTTACTTATAAATAAAAATGTTTTTAGATATTTTGTCTTAATTTTAACATAAAAATAATTTAATATTGAAAAAGATAAACCAATAAAAGTTACCAAAAGTTGTAAAATTTTCATCTAAATTTATTTAAATTGTTTATAAATTAAAAATACATATATATTTATTTTTTGTATTTTGAGTTCAATAATACCAATAAAGTTCAAATTTCAAATATATCATCATACTCATCATACTCGCCTCTATTAAGATAAGCTGTTTTTGTTTTTTGTAATAGGAAATCCAAGCACTAGTTTTCTCATCATTCTTAAAATGAATTATTCTCTTAACCGTCAAACAATATTTAATTATTTTTTCTTATTAATTTACCATCATTCATAAAACTTAAATAAGATACTTACAAATTAAATAAAATTTTTATTTCAATTAAATTACAAACTGCTTTAAAGACAAGTTAAAAAGAAAAGTAAATAATAAGAGTTTTAATTAAAAAATGTAGAATAGTTGTGTCAATTTTTTGTTTTACTTTATGAAATTTAAAGATAAAAGTTAAATTTTTTGAAAAAAAAAAAAAGAGAGAAATAGAAATAATTTATCTTTTCTCTTTTATCTTTTCTAATATTATTGATTAGTTATTTCTCACTCATTTTTAAGTTAAGTCAGCCAACATAAATTCTTACAATTCAAGTAGGCAAATATAGAGTTATTATTATTCTTATTAATTATTAAATTGAAATAAATATTTGATTGTATTTTCTTCTACACATTTATCAATACCCTCATAATATTGTAATATTTTCTAAGTATCATAAGTAAATATGAATTCACAATATATTACTTATTTTTCCAGAGAAATGTTCAAGTAAATACATTCTTTACATAATTACTATAATTAGTTATCAAATGATTTGCTAATTGTTTCAAATTTAGGGGCATTTGATATTTAAACAACAAAGTTTTTAAGGAGCGAATCCTTCTCAAGTTTTTTATTTTGTGTATTAAATAGCTGTTATCTAACTAACTTTTGAATGTCATCAGTTACATTATACCCTCCACTTGAAATATCATCAAACCTAATCAATCCAGGAAATATTAAAAAGCTGTAATTTTAAGTGTCTATTTATTTGACAAGCCATTCGAAGTTATATGATCCTATATACAATTCATCATTAAAAAAGCTAATAACTTGATTTAAGAGTGATTGGTAGATTAGTTTTTAGCTATCCATACCTATTTTCACTTAATAGAGTTCCCATCCATCAGATTTAATGGTATGGATAATTGAATTTTCTTAATTTAAATCTCTTTAAATAAATTTCCATATTTATTATTTTATTAAGATTACTCTAACTATTTGAAGCTCCTTTTTAACATCATAAAATCCACATCTAATGTTGGATTAAGAAAATTTCTTTTGTACTCTATTTAGATTTCAAAATTTTAAATTTATTTTATGTAAACTTTTACAAGGGGTATTTCAAATATTAGTTCTTCACTCTGTTGATTTATATTCTCATTTTAGTAGGGAGCTTATTAACTCATATATTGATACCTTATTAAAAATATGTTTAGTATTTTTTTTATTTTTAATAACTTTTTATTATCAAAAATTAGAAGTTATTTTTTCAAAATAATTATTTTTGTAAATAGATGAATAATTTAAAATATTCTAATTGCTAAGATGAAATATTTAGAACATCGGAATTGGATGAGCGCAAATTTTCGATTTGAAAAATACAATTTTGTAAAATAAAATAAAAATATTTTTTAAAGGAATAATACAGAAATGTTTATGAGAAATAATCTTTTTTAGTGCAAGCATATTGAATGTTGGTGAATTAAGCTCTCCTAAATATATTTTGAATTACAAAGAAATTTTTTGAAAAAAAAAATTTTATTAGCCTTTATAGATATATATAAGCAAGTTTAATCACAAATAATTTAAAAAAAGGATCAGTAGCTTATCTAGCCCCTCAAAACTCTGAAATTAATCTTTAAAAAGAGCTTTAATACAAATAAATAAAGGTAAAAATAGCACAAAAGACTTTTTAAAGTAGAAAGCAAACAATTGAGTAAGATTCTCCCAAGTTATTCCTGAAAATTAAAAAGAAGAAGTAGATTGGCTATTGAGTGATCTAATTTGCTATCTCAAAAAGTTACTCCAATATGTTAAATTTTGGATAAGCAGTAATAAAATAAAAAACATAGTTTGTACTTTAAAAATTCTAAGGAGATATGATTTTGATATTATTGAAGGGTTTGCTTCAATTACTAACTCTTAAATTTTTCATCTCACATACAATAAAAATGAATTGATTTTTGTTTGGTCAAAAGAGAGTTCATAAAAATAAAACCCTATTTTAACCTTAAATATCGAAACAAATTATTTCAATATCTTTCAAATTTTTTTAACTCATCAAATAAAAAACGTATTTTGATATTTTATCTTAATTTTTACAGAAAAATAAATAGAAAATTTAAAAAGTAAGTTTTTTAACACAAATTTTATATTTATTTTTTATGTTTTGAGTTAAATATGCCAATAAAGCTCAAATGTCATATATGTCATCATACTCATCTCTAGTAAGCTCAATAACTGCTTAGCACATATCTGCTAACTATTTTTTTCCAAGTTTAATTTATTTAGAAATTTAACATTAATTTAATTTTTACTTTGAATTAAGATTCGTTGCTTGTTTTTTGTAAAAGGAGATCCAAGCACTAGTTAGCTTGTTTGCTTAAATTTTTATGACTGATAAGTATATTGTAAATTGAGAAAATGATGTCCTATTAAATATTTTTTTTTAATTTCTTAAATTTTAAAGAATAAGTAAACTTACTTATATGGCAGGAGGTGTAACTCTAACAATAAATATTTGTGCTTAAATTATCTTAAAGCTTTAAATTTATATATCCTATTTTAAATCAACCACATTGAGAGGTACTCCAGTGATGCTAATTTATAATTATAAATTAAGATAAGTTATTTATTCTATTTGAACATATCTTACACAAAAATCATTCTTAAGTAAGTAGGTATAACATATGAGAAGTAATAGTTTAAATCTTAGCAGAATATTCTTATTAACACTTCACACTTTTTAGTTGAAAAGAATATAATTATTTAATATTTAATAACTAATACCAAAAATTACTAAAATTAAATGTTGTTGAGGATTAATAGCTGTAATTTCATTATATTATATTTCTTTCAATTATTACTGTTATTCACTTGTTTCCTATAATGTCTTCTAATATTTTTCCTTTATTTTTCATGTTTTTTTATCAAATATTTTTATTTTATTAAATGAAATTTACATGAAAAGAAGTTAATTCTTTAAATGAATTTAAATCTTGAGACTGATTTAATTTTTTGGCATTTTCAATCTCAAAATTGTAAATCTTTATTAGTAAGCCTGCAACTACTGATTAATTTTAAATTTTTATAAGACTTATGGAAAGAAAAATAAATCTATTTTACAATTGATATCTATTTTAGAACCTTCTTAATTCTTTTCCTTAATGCTAAATTCTTCATAGTATTTTATGATATAAATAGACATTAGCACAGGAATCAAACTCTTTACAAATAACTACATGTACACTCTTTTTTTGTTATCATAAGCAATCAATATTAAATCAAAAGTAAAGCTAATCCATGTATGATTCTAATTTAATTCAAATTAAACTACATTAATAGATGCATGCAAAATATTTTTACCTAAAGGATAAATTAGCTTTAAAAAATGTTAAAAAGAAGCGATGATATATTTTCATCTTTAAATGCTTCTTCAGTCTAATCTATGTTTTGCTATTTGTTTATTGTTTAGTAAATTTTTTTTATCTTATTTCTACTGAGGTATATTTACCTTCATTGACTTGAAGAAGTTAGATGATTTTTTCTCTAATATTTCATCTAAATTTTACTAGGATTATTGCTATTAAAAAGCTTTAACGAAATCAGTAACAACCTATTTAACTGAAATACTCATTATTATGAAATTTATGTATATTAAAAATTGTAATTATTTCAACACATAATACTAAATTATCTAAAAATCTTGAATATAAAATATCTTTTTAATTAAAATTCAAAAGCAAACTGATTGTTTTAAATTCAATAAACCAGTTCTAAATAAAATATTGAATTACATAAATATTATATACATGCATACTTGTTTATATTAAATTTCCTTAAATTACTCTTAATGAAACATAGAATAGTTTGATAAAAGTAGAATCACTATGGATGTAATTAATATTTCAAATTAAATTTCGAATAGTAAAAATAAATCTTTTTAACTAATTAGAATGATTTAAACTATTTTTAGTCTTGCTAAGCCCAACTAAAATTAAAAAATAAGAGTTTTTAATTACAAATGAGGGAGCTAATTACAGAATACTCATTTTAGGTGAAAAATTATAATTTTTATATTAAAAATAAATAAAAAAATTAAAAAAAAATAAGCGAAATGAATAGCTAAATATTTTGTAGATAAAATTTGGGTAAATCGCTCCTTTTGGATTTCAAAGATATTTCTAATTTGGACTCAAATTCTATTGATAAATTGGCCACTACATTTTAAGATATTATTTCTAAGTTATTTTAAGAAGAGATGATTCGCCCTAAAGTTATTGAATAAGATCATGGTTAATGTATATCATACTTACTTTCTAATGGAGTAAATTTAATCATATAAACTTGGTTTGAGTAAAATAGCATGACATTAAGTTATTATGATCCAACTAACTAGGCTGATTAAAATGTCAAGTTTTTGGAGGATTTAACTTGTGAATAGTTAGGTTGGCATAAATGCTCATCAAATATTTCACTTGAAAGAGGTGGTAAATGTAAATTAATATGTAATGAAAGTGAAAATAAAAGTGAGATCTTATTTAACGCTAAATTCATATATAGGGAAATGACTCCTTATTAAGAATTGAGGGTCTATGATACCTTACAAATGGGAAGAATATTATTATTAGATGACATGGTATAAATTACTTAGGAAGTTGAGGATAACTATACTGTTGATATGGTGGCAGGAGTAGTAAATAGAAATTTAAATAAAATTTATGATCATATTTTAATTATTGGAGGAGGAGATATGCTTATTGCTAACTATTTACTGGAAAAGTTTAGTGATGTGGTAAAAAAAATTACAATTTGTGAAATTGATCAAAGAGTAATTGAAGTTGTTAAAAGATTCTTCTTTGACTCTAATTTAGTTAATGAAAGCATTTCAAATGGAAAATTAAATATTGTTTATTAAGATGGTTCTTTATATGCTAAAGATTTAGCAGATTAGGGATAGTAAGTTGATGGAGTAATTATTGATTGCACTGATTTTTTGCCAGAAGGAGGAGTATCGAGTTCATTATTCACAGAAGAATTTTATATAAATATTACTAAATGCTTGAAAAAGGGAGGTATCTTTTCATAATAACTATCTTACAGCGAAATGATTCCTGTATCTAAGGCTAAGTGGGATAAGTTAGGTTTGACAAATTATAACATTATTTTGAGTAAGACTCCCGAATATGGTGAAAATTTACCTATTGCTTATGTAGAAAAAACAGATTGATAAAAAAAAGAACATTTTAATAAAAATTATTTTAAAAAATTCAAAAGAATTTATTTTAATTTAGTAAATTTTTAATTTGAAATTGTAGATATAAAATAGATTAATTTAATGTTTCTATGCTTTTTTATTTAAATTAAACAACAAAAAATATTTGTGTGTATGCCAATAACTAATAAGCTTATTTATTTAAAATTGAGAAATATCCAGAGATACTAACCTTAAAGTGCCAAAAAAAAGCCTTTTGAAAAAGATTGTAATTAACTATAAGATAATTAATTGAAAAATTATTGCTGTTTATATTCGTTAGAGTTTGAAAAATCAAAAAATAAGAACAATCAAACAAATAGTTAAACAAACAAATTAATAAAGTAAAGCAATTATTTTTCTAATAGAAGAAAAAGAAAAAAATCTATCTGTCATCTTACATAGAATATCAAGATAATTTATCTCAGATAATATATTAAACCTAGATCAAGTCATTTTAAATAAATTTTCTGAAATTTCATGCAAGTCAATAAATAAAAATCTGCTCTAGATAACTCATTTACTTCCTAAGTTTCTTAGTAATCATCATAACAAACTTAGAGTAATTAATAAAATAATATATTGTTGTCTACAAGATTAATGCAATTTTTTAATTTTTTATATAGGAAGACCTCCTCTTACCCTAAAATTCAATGAAATAAATACAACTCCTTAGAAAGAATAATTGAATTTTGATAAAATCGAAAAGAAAAATGATTAAAAGCAAAAAAATCCTGTTCAAAATATTAATCCACAAACATTTAGCAGCAGTAAAAAGCCTTAAAAAAAGTAGATAATTGAAACAGATTTGGTTATTCAAGAATTCGAAAAGCTTAAGCTAAGGACATTACAAAAAATATAAAAGAACTAAATTACCTAGATTGGATCAGACCCAAGAGCTTTGAGAGATCAAATTTATGAATAAATCTATCTTTTAATTTCTGAAAACTTAAAGCAAAGCAAGGTCATTGATTCAAAAAAATTTGGGTGTGATTGCAGTTACTAAAAATATTAGAATAATAGTATTAATGATATATCTCTTTCTATAAGCAATTTTTCATCAGTAGCTCATGTGGCTGAACCTTTATAGATTAGTTAAATTTTCGATGATCAAAATAAAGAAGAATAATTACAGCAAGAAATTAGTAAGTTACAAGAAGAAAAAAATTTACTTACAAAGTAGAAGGAGTTAGAATTTATTCTTTCATAAAATATGATTTAACAAATGAAAAAGCAAACTGCAGCATCTAATCTTGACTTCTAGTTTTAACTTTAGCAATAAGATTTTTTGATTAAAAAATTTACTTCAGAAATAACACAAAGCAATACCAAATAATATTCATAGTATATTGATGATATCTTTGATAAAAATGTTCCTGTTAATACTAATAGCTATTACTAGTAATAGCAATCAAAGACTGCTAACAACTTAGAATCATAAAAAGAGCAAAAAAATATTTCAAACAAAAATCTTGTCTCTTCAAATTAATAATTAAACTTAAAGGGAAGTAGAACATCTTCCTCAAGTTGTAGTCCAAATTCAAAGTAAAAAATTTATCTATTTAATTTGTTTTTTTAATTTTGTTAAATAGTATCTAGAGCAAGTAACTAATTGATGGAAATAATTTAGAATATACTATGGAGTAACAAGAATAAGAAATTAATAAAGTTATTTAAGAAATGAAAGAGGGATTGAAATAACTATCTAATTTCAACCTTTCGAGAAATATGGAGCTTGATTATAAATTAAATATTCAAGAACTATTAAATAAATTAGAACAATAAGAAAAGCTGCAATAACACCAATATTTTGCTTGGAAGTAGTTCAAAAATTTATTCTAAAAATAATAAATTGACACAACTTTTTCAACTTGGGACACAAGAAAATCAGAGTAAATTTTAAGAAATTAAAAATTATGTAGCAAAATAATTTTTTTTTTATTGAAGTGATTCTAGTTAAATTGAGGGAAATGTATAAAGAGATAGAATGTAGAGCTAGGAGAGATTGTATGAAAATTAATTTTATTTACTTTCTTAAGATTAGTAATAAAAAATTACTGAAAGTGAAATTTAAGTTAGATTAAATGATATTTATCATAAAGAAAATGCTTTGAAAAGAAGAATGGCTCTATTAAAAAAGAAAGAGCTATGCATAAGTTAAAATTAAAAAAAGCTTTAGACCAGACTGTCATAATTCTAATCAGAAGTAACTTAAATTTTAAAACAATTATGAATCAACTTAAGAGATAATTCATATTTAAATGTATTTTTTAAAATAATAGAGTAAGCTATTAGAAGAGAAGCAAAAGATTCAAACAAATAATGAATAGTAATTAAGTTAATTGTGGTAAGATTTCTTTAAGGAAGCTGAGAGAATATTTTAGCAAATATATTAACCCTCAAATGAAAATAATACAACTCAATAAGCTATAATTAGCATATAAAAGGTTTAAAATATGGTATAAGGATATATTAGTAAAACAGCTAAAGACAAACAAATTTAAGAAAAAGAAAGAGAGATTGTCAAATAAATTAGAAGAGAATTAGAAACAAAAGAAAAAGAGCTTCAATTAGAAAAATTAGAATTTGAATAGCTCTGCTAAAAGATAAATAATTGCAAAGATATTTCAAGCAAATACTCATCAATATAATAATAATGAATGAAAATTTGATTGATTGATTGATTAGTTAATTACCAGGCTGGCTACCAAATTTATAAATTTAATTAGAATAACAAAATATATTAATAAAAACGCAAATTAATTAAAAACCCCACCTCAAAATACAATCTTCAAATAAACAATTTAAAATGCAGAATACCTAACATACATATTTTTATTTTTCTATTTGTTATATTTTGAGTGCTTATTTCTCAGAATCAATAATTTATTTTGTTTATTATTATAATCTTAAAATAGATTAATTAATTTGATGGTAGATTCTATATGATCGATTTAAAATGTCTACGATATTTTGTTCAAAAGAAAATTAATTATTTATTGATTTTTCTTTCCTACCCATTAATTATATTTATTTATTTAATTCAAATATTTAAAACTAGTTTTTCTACTAACAAAAATTAGAGTAGATCAATCAATTAATTATATTTATTTACAATCAAAAATTTTATTGAAATGTACTTTTAGTAAACACTTGAGACTTATCCCAAGCTATTGAGCACTCCTAAAATAATTTTCCAATATTTTTTTTAATTTTTGCCTTCTTTACTTGATATTTTGATGAGGAGATATTTCAAGGAAATAAACAAAAGTAGTGTATAATTACTATTTTTAGACATATATTCTCTTGAGATCTTGAGAGAATTTTTATTTTGCGATTATCAGAAGAAGAATTTTTATATCATTGAAAGATAATAGATAAATTCAATTTAATGAAGATGCTATTAAAAGCTTCAAATTTAAATTTTTGGTTAAAGGAGAATTTAACTTTAATTGAGATTATGATGCAATTTAGATCTTGAAAATCAGTCTTAATTATAATTAAGTTATTCGGAAATTAGGAATATTATGGAGATTTATTTTAAGTTAATTACAACCATAATAATTGGAATAAAAATATCGAAGACGAAAATAAATAAGATTTGAAATATTGTATTAATTTTAAATTTGATCACTGATTATTTGCTTGTTAATATGAAATGAACACACTTAAAATAGTCATGTGAAATATATTAACTAGATCGAATTAATTAATTTAGTCTTACCATTTTTAATAAAATTTATTTTATGTTTTTCAAGCAAAATGAACTTAGTATTTTTAAGCTTTTAAAAAAAAATATTTTACAAGAAATGTTTTCTTAATTAATAATAATATTCATATACCTATTATGAATGAAGGAATAATGTTAATTAAATTAAATTTAAAACTGCTTGGTAAAATTTATTTCTGAATAAATAGATTCGACTGAAGGCAGAATAGCTGATTTATTTGTTAATTATCTTTCAATAAGTATTAAATAACATTTTTAGGGCATGATGTTAAATAGTAAGTTATTGCTTCAACTTGAATTGAATACTTGAATATTTATTTCTTGGTATCAAATAGCTTTTGTGTAATAAATATGAAATAAGTGAAATAAATATATGTATCATAAGTTGAAAATACTAATTTTAAGAAAATATAAGCCTGCACATAAAAATTAATGAGAACTAAAGTAACTAGACTATCATTTTGTTTAAAAAAATAATATCTGTTAAGATTAAGCTAAATTAGCTTTCCATACAAAAATTAAATAAATAATCAAAATAGACCACTTAATCTATTTGCTGATTTTTTTTTTTGTGTACTATCTAATAGGTGCTATAGAGCTAAGCTAAAGAGTCGAAAAAAATTAATAATTAAGAGAAAAAAAAGATAACACAGCAAGTAAATTTTTTTTTTCCTCTCTTTATTTGAAAAATAATCAATCACAAAACCTAAATTTTATTATTAATTTTTAAAAGGAAATCTTCTAAAATACAAAATCCTAACTAAAAGCAAACAATCCTTGCTAAAATTTTACCCTACCTTTCACTCGTTCACAAAGAATTTAAAAGTCTCTAAGGCTGAGAAAAATCATCGCTAACAACATAGTTGCGCACTTCTTTTATCTAAATCCAAAGCGCAAGCCTCCTTGATAAAAACAAACTCTGATTTCATACTTATCTAACTTTAAATTTAATCTGATTTTCAAAAAAACTTAAAAAAAAATGACTCATCTATATCATGGAAATTCACCTGAAAACTTTTTGAGCACATGCGGAAGCGACAATTCCGATTCCCTTGTAACCAACTCTATTACTGATTAAAGAACTGTCCTTAAAGCCAAGTAAATGTCTTAGTGCTCTTTGTCTTCTGTCTCAACTTCATCCTCTTCTTTGTCATAGTCTTCTATTATTGCTTAAAAGCCTTTGAGTGCTGCAAAATATTAATAAATTATTGAGTAATTTGATAAGCTTGAGAATAAAAGCAAAAGTTAATCAAGTTCTAAGACCTCTATCTCATCATCTTAAGTCCCCCAAAAAAGTATTAATGTTATTAAATTAACTGATTGGGTAGTCAATGATCTTTGGAAGGATGCATTTGAACTTCACTAATTGTAGAATGAAGATGCTGAATACTTAGAAAAATGCTCGTTTTACCTTGAAGATAACAAGCGCATTAAAATTTCATTCTCTTCTTATGTAAAAAGACTTAAAGAACTTACTGAATGCTCTGATAATTGTTTTATTCTTGCATTATTACTCTTTGATAGACTTAACAAGAAGAAGAAATTAAATTACAGCCGTATTAATGTTCATAAGTAATTTATTCTTTCAATCAACAACATTCAATTTTTTTGTTTTATTTAATTTTCATGTCTATGCTTTTCCATTTATTTTTATGAGGATAAATTTCATACGATCTGATTCGGACTAATAAATAATTCTTGATGTCGATTTTTACTACAGAAGCTCATTCAAGTGCTTAATTGAAAATTTATGAGATCAAAATCGTATTTAAAACTCCCAAGGCTGGCTTAAAGAAATAAACGAATTTCGAGTGTGAAAGAGCGAAGGAGAGAATAAATATCAAGCATGACTGAGGATGGAATGAGGAGAAAGTCGGCGAATTAAACTAACTTACTTACTTCCTGCAGAGTTGAATTTCTGTTAATTGAGAGGAATTTATTGATTAGTTAGTTATAGAACTTAAAGTTAAAAGATGTTTCGAAATCAGTAATGAAATGAGAGAGTATCTGCAATTTTTTGAATTCCCCCCTTACTAAAATAAAGGATACTTACTTTTATAATTTCCACTCAATTAATCAATATTTGTCCGCTAAAAAATAAAAACGTATGATTGATTATTCTTATATAAAGAGAGCTATCTCTCACTCTATATTTTTCGCTCCACCCCTCTATTCCAACTTTACTAAAAATAAGCTTTAAAAAATTGAAAATTCTCTCTGTATTTCACTTTTAAGCTGAACAACAGATAGATCTAAAAGCTTTACACCAGCAATCAAGCAAAACAAACAAACAAAAATTTATAAGCATAGATAAACATAAATTATTAAATAAACAAATAAAAATCCATTCAATTTTTTTAGTCATTAGATTAATCTATTTCTTATTATTTAATAGACTTATGGCTGTCTGCCTTTGGTTGAGTGTCAAATTTTATGAAGACATCAATTTCACTGATGCATATTATGCATAAAAGATTGCAGGAATTCCTCTTGATGAGCTAATTTCCCTTTAATTCGAACTTCTTGAGCTTTTGAATTACAGATTGTTTATTTCTCCTTAAAGATTCAGCCATTTCGTGAAGCTCATCAATTCTCTCATCTAATCTGGAGCTGTCAATGCTTGAATATCTTCTCTTTACTTTCTCCTTTCTATTGTTATTTATGCTCAATTCCAAGAAATTCGCAACACCTATATAAAATAAACTATGGAAATTAATAGCAATAATTACATTCTCTTAATCTCAATACCCTTATTAGTAAAGAAATGATTTATTTTAAGAAGAGCAAGAAAGAGATTATATTCAGTAGATTTCTTTGCAAGAGAAGTCAGTTGTATTTGAGTTAATTTTATGCGTTTTAACTTATTGTTTCCTTGTAGCTTCACCACTCAATAAAATCATTTGAGTAATTTCATTTATTAACTTTTTAAAAAATACTGGGTCTGAGTTCCAATTATCAGTTAATAAATCTCTCAATTTGATTATTATAGTTAGCTTGTTTTCATGTTGGTAAAGGTGTTTAGTGTTTGAAAACCAATAAACGAAAATTAACTCTTACATTAACTAAAATAGACTCAAGAACTAACTAACTTTCTCATTCATTTTAATTCTCTCTATCTATCTATTTCAGATTGAAGAACTTCATTTTTCTTACATAATTAAAATTGTCACATTTTTAGTTAACGTTAAATATACAATATCGTTAATAAAACTCTTGTAAATACTTGAAAACTAGCCTTAATATCTATCTCCATGATTGAATAAAAGCTAAGTATTCTATGAAAAGCAATCACTTGTATATGTTGACCTGAAATTTAAATGTTTGATTGAAACTTGTTTATAAATATTTAAATTAAGCTAGTTCATTGTTATTAATAATCCATTTATATTTAATATTTGAATGTTAAAATTAGTTTTTGCAATACTATTTGCACTACTGCTTTAACCTCTGTAAATATTCCAAACAAATACTAAATATTTCAACTTAATCTTATCCCTCATAGCAATCTCTTCTATGAACATCTATCTCATTTTAATTCAACTGTTGACGTTAAGAGTGTTACAAAACTCCACTGCTGAAAGAAAAGGCCTCTATTAAATATCTTGGAAGACAAGCACATTTCAAATAAATGACTCTGGGGAACGGAGAATAATAAAAAAATGAAAATAATTTTAATCAAATAAATACATTATTTAAAAATTAGAATAACTGATAATTTTTTAAAGTAAAATGTTAAATTGAATAAAAATTTAATAATTATAATATATAAATAAAATAAATACATTTAATTATTTAGTTATTGTAAATATTCTTATTAAACACATTAATCTATCTATGCACATTCATATTTAAATTTAAAGATAATTATTTTTTTAACCAATCAATTATTTTTATTTTATCACATGTTATTAAATGCGTTAAATCACATTTTTACTTTGGAATTACTTTCTCTACTCAGTGAATTAATCTTAGTTTATACAATCAAATTAACCGAAATCACAGAATACATACATCCGCTACAAAAAAAAAAATAAAAAACAAATATTCAAATATTGTTTTTATTATAACTAAAAGTTAAGCCAACTTTTTTTAAATTTTTTGATGATTAGATAGATTTAAAAAATATATTTAATTATATATCAGAGAATTAGCATCCCTACTGGAATTAAAAATAAGAATAGATTTGATAAATCTATATTTATTTTAAGAAATTTCTACTCTAATAAATTTAAGAAAGGATTCTTGTTGATACAGTTTCTTACAAAATAAAAAAGAAATTGATGTAAGAAATTAACTTTTAAACAAAACTCTAATAGATTAATTTAATTGCCAACACAATTTTTTTAGCGACACAATTTACATTTGTAAAGATAAATTATTTGTAAAAAATAATAAAATTATCTTGTCTAAAAACAATAAAAAATTAAATTTTTTTATTTTAAGTTAAGTAATTAATAATTTAGATAAATATTAGACACTCATTATGATTTAAATTGTTAATTTCTTTAAAATAAATTACTATAAGGTTTCCGTTTCTTGAATTTTAATTTTCAAATAACTATTAATAAATTCAAGCTATTTTTAGTAAGGTTAAGTGATGCCATTTACAAAAAATTTAGATTTTCACTCTAAAATTAAGAAAATACTTTATGATTTTCTACTTTAACAATAAATAATAGCAAATAAATAAATTTATGTATTTTTTCCTCCCTTTATTACTGATTCTTGTTAAGTTGTTTAATAATATCATTATTTTAATTATATTGTTTGCTTTATTTTTATTCAGTTATCATTTGTTTTATTTTTTTTTCTTGTTGGTTTATTTTTTAAGATAGTAAATAAAAATATTTATTTTGTGGTTCATTCGAATTTTATTATTATTTAGAATATTGTCAACATTGAGAAGCATATCTAAAATTTATTTTATTAACTTATATTATTTAATTTTATTTATATAATCTAGATAATTTATTCAGATTTAATATATTTTATTTAATTCATTAGATTTCTTGTGAATTATGAGTGAATATGAATGGTAGTTTCAAATTTCTAAGCTTTGAAATTCATTGTTTTTTTTAATAGTTATTAATTAAGAATATTAGAACAGTAAATTATGTAACTTCTAATAGTTCTTAACTAATTAATGTAAAATAATATAAACATAACAATAATTAAGTATTATTTTATTTCTAAAAATATTTCCCAATTTAAATTTTAAAATATTCGTTTTATTTTGTTAATGTTTTGAAGAAATTACAAAATTTTTAAATTAACATATTTTAGAGAAAATTTTATTAATATCACCTATTTGTGTTCTAAATATTATACAATAATTTTAAATATTAATTTAATTTGTTTTGTGGATTTAATAATTAATGTGTTGTTTTTGTTATTTTTCATTTAAATTCTGATTACAATGGATTTATTTATATTAATTTTTAAGGATTTAACTAGTCACTTGGTACTCTAATAGGTTTTTCTTATTTTTGAATTCCAGCTTATTAGTTAAATATTTTTTCAGGTTTTTATCTTTTCTGTACAAAATCTTTGAGAATTAAATATGAAGGAGGTGGATTCATTTTCTATGGGGATAAGGAAGAGCTAAGACCTGATCCAGGGTAATATTTTTCAGTTGTTTAATTTTATATATTTTTGAATTTAGATTTAGGATTTTGAGGAGATTAGAAGTTGTTATTGTCATAAAAACTAACTGTCATAGGAGCTAAAATAGATTCATAATTTTAGCATTCATTAGAGCTTGGGACTAAGTTTTAATTGAATAGAGTTTAATTTTTTGAACTATCATAAAATATATTTTATCTTGAAGGTAACATTTTTGAAGCGTTTGGTTACTAATTTAATGATTATACAAATAAAAAATCTTCACCTTTTAAGGCTACTGTTTTTTAAAACTCTTCAGAAATACTGTAAACTCTTTTTCTGCTGCTTGGGTAGATTTTTACTTTGGGTGATTGTTTACCTTAATATTGGCTACTATTTTATTAGCCTTACTAACATGAGAAAGTATTTCCAACACTAAAATTATAGCAATCAGAATCAAATTAAATAGATTTGGCCTGATTTGAATGAATACTTGCAATATTATATCTTTCATTTGGTGATGATAAATCAATATTAATTGAGGTATTTAAAGATAGCTATCTTTTTTCTGATATTTTTTCACAGGCACTTTAAACATATGATTTTAATTAATTAAAAGGGTTATTTGGTAAGTAGGGATTATATTAAGATTCTTAAGCAGATAACCCTCTTTTATGTATTAAATCTATTTTCCTTTTCCTAAATTGTAAAATATTTTATGGATGATTACTACACTTGATTAAAGAAATTTATCTTATTGATTTTTATCCTTTATTTGATTCATTTTATTATTATTCTCTTTCTTCTAAGGTGTCTTCTTAAGTATAATTCTTGTATTTCTCTGTAGTGTTATTTTTTATTTTTAGTCTACTTAATACTATTTTCTTGTTCTTGCTACTTGCTTCTCGATTTATTCTTTCTTTATAGTATGATATACCATCAAAAGTCTAAGCTTCCATATCTATTTCTTAGAATTTGGTGATACTATTATTTTTTTCCTATGTATTTATGCCAAGTAATTGTTCTTTAACTAAAGTATTTGATATTGGAATCAAATTATTACAGTTAGCATAAGAGCAATTTTTTTAATTTTAGCTATCTAGTGAAAAGCCTCTATAAAATGGTGATGTTTAGTTAAAATATTACTTTTCATCTTCCCCTGATTTATTTATATCAAATGGAGAGTCATAATTTAAAGAATATTTATGAGATAACTTTCTTTTATTGGACAAGTTATTTTCTTGTGAGCTATTTAAGGATAGATCATAGTTAAGATTAAATAATTTTTGAGTAGCTTAAGTTGATGTAGATTATCTAGAGAAAATATTATCTTGTATACTCGTTTTTTCATAATTTAAAAGACTTTATGTATCTCCATTAAAGTTAGCATTTAGATTAAGCTAAATTTCAGTTGCTAATTAATTATCCTCCAATTTTGATTGTATAGTACTCAGATGAGTTTAAACATCATCTGAAGGAATTATATTTTATGTTAGGGAGATTCCTTATATATCTTAATTTATTTTGTTTAATTCATTCAATATCTTGGATTAATTAAATCCATTATACAGCGTTGTGTTGTAATCTTTGCGTGATCTACCAACTTTCATTGGTGAAATTTATTTTATTTCTATGAACTTGCAAAAATCACTATCTTCTAAGTTTACTTTTACTTTTTGAGCAGCCTGCTTTTTGGCTTATATTAATTCCTGCTATTTTGCAGCTAGTTGTGTGTTAATTAGACTTGGTTTTTGAGTTCCATTTTCGTTTTGGTCATCTTGCTGTTATTTTTTTCTAAAAATTGGTGAAAATCTTTTTGCTTATCTTTATGAGTTTACAAAAGCTTTATTTTTATTGAAATTTTTTAAAAATGGAATGTTTTCAACTTTATCTCTCTAAGGAGAAAGTGGTTAGTATTCGTCTGGCTGTGAAATAGAATTTTCTTTAGATTTACTATCAGATTTTTCTATAAACTCACTTCTGATTACTGTAAATAAGTTTTAAATCTTCATGATGAGAATATAGAAAAGAGAGTAAAAAAACTTTATTTAATATAGAAGTCGATTTTCTTAGTACCTCTTATTTTTACTATTATTAATTCTCAAACATCTTATTTGTAAATAATATAAAACAAAGATTTTTAGATAACAAACATTTAAATTTATTAATTAAAAAAATGTTGTGGACTATATTAAATATTAAAGAAAAAAACCCAAATCAAAGTAATCCAAACGTATTTTAGCCATATAATTCCAAATTAATTAAATAGATTATTGCTCTAATTTCGAAATCTGCAAAAATAAAATCCATTTATTAATTAATAAATATACCAAAGTATTTAAATATTAAAAATTAGTTAATTTTTAATGCAAATTATTTTAAATGACAAAAATCATTTTTATTTTAATAGATAATATAAAATTTGGGTATTTAATTTTAATCTAAAAAGTAAATTCAATATTAAATTAGTTTCAATTAATTTTGCCTAAAGAAGCATGACAATTAAATTATTGATTCACTCATATGATAGATACTTGTCATTTCATTCTTAGAAATTAAATTTAAATATACAATTCTATCATATGCTCTTTTTAGTAATGCAAAATTATTGGTTGAATATAAATTTATTTTTTTACTATGTTTGAATCATTTCGTCATTGATACGTTTAATCATTAATCTTTTTTAAGTAAGATCATACAGTTTGAAGAGCATGATTAATTAACGTACTTGTTTTATTACTTTGTTTTTCTTTGTTCACTTAGTATAATTTTTTTTTTACATATATTTACTTAAGGATTAGTTCAATTAGATTTTTTTTATTAAATAAATTATCAATAGACATCTTTGACAAGGACTTTTTTTTAGTGTATAATCTTAAATTTTGATGAAAATGGTTAAATAGGATAATAGCTTTATGATTTTTATCTTTCATTATTTTATTACTATTTTTTGAGATTTTATAAACTTTAAATTAGACTTATTTGTGGTTTTTAAGCCTATCTACTTTAGAAAATTTGTATTTTTTATAATTATTACTCTTCTTAATTTTATTTTGGAACTATTTCTAAGCTCGATTATTTAACTATAACCACTCCTTCTCGTTTTATACTTGAAGTATTAATATTTTATTTTAAAATAGTATTAGTAAAATATGAATTGTTGTTTGTTGCTGTTTTTTCAACTTAAATTTAATTTAAATTTTAATATTCAATGTAAGGAATGTATGATTTCTATAATAACTATTATTCTATTTATTTATTTGAAGTAATTTCTTTTATTACTTTCTAAGATACTTAGCTAAACGAGCACTATGATTTTGATAAAGATCTTCCAGATCTATAGCTTATTACTACTTTCTTAGCTTTTTTATAAGGTGAAGCTTGAAAACTATCTGAGTAGTTAGAATTATTGGTAGTTGGAGTTATATCTTTTTAAATATTAAAACTGTTTAATTAGGTGTTTTAGTTTGTATTTTATGTTATTCCGGTAATATTTCCTTAGCTCATACTTCTTTTACTTTCTTTTTAAGCTGATTAGCTTCTTAGTTGAAACATTTGATTATTATAAATCCCATAATTTCTTTTTGTCTTTTCTTGAATAATTTTATTTTCTTTAGGGTGAAGAACAATAGAAGGATAGTCTCCTTCTAAAAAGTTTATTTTATCTTAATAAAGCTTTATCTAAGGTTCTGATTTTCTTGCATTTATATTTTACAAAGATACATTTCTGTTTGATTTATGAATAGCAGTGTTAGTAGTATTAGGCCTAAATACATTAGTAGCAGGACCAAAATGGTTTATGTACATCTAAGCTATCTGAGACTTAAGAGAGTTGTTCATACTATTAAGAGGTATGTATGGGATAACTCTAATATGGGATTAATTCTCATTATTTGTATTAAACTCTCCATTTTTATTCATAGAAAAAATTATCAAATATACTTGTTAGTTGAATTAATTTAATGTTATTAATATTTAGATAGATATAAATTGTAAATGAAGATTATTTATAATTTCATCTAATTATTAAGTAATCAATAGAAAATAGTAAAGTTGGTAAAAATTAACTTAATATTACTTAATAAAATCCAATTATTTATTTCAATTTGTGGTTTTAATAAATTATTCAAATTATGATCTTTTACCAACCATAACATTCCCTCAAAAAGCTTACTCTCCATCTCCAGTCCTGTACAAAAACACATCTTAAATTTTTGCTAAAAATAATGATCAAATTGTTATTTTAAATTTTTTAAGTTATGAATTTTGAATTTTAAGTACATTCCTCCCAATATTTTACTATGAGATAAAAATAAAAATAAAATTTTTTGTAAAATGTAGAATAGGAATAAAAATTAAATATTTTTTTTATTTTTATTATTGTATTTTAATTTTTGAACAATTTAATAGAGTTTTTTAGTTTTTGAAGTTATTTCGTTAAGATCTTGAATGAAAAATAATTCAATAAAATAACTAATCCTTTTTTTAAAATATAAAATAAATTTAATGTTAAAAATTAAAATAAATTAAACATTTATTAAAAAGATTTAATTTGTTAATTATATAAAATTTGATAAAATTATTTACAGATATTTTAATTAGTTAATTTTTTATAAATTTGTTAAGATTTTTATAATTTTTTGATATGAAAAGTTGAGATTTTGATTAAATAAACTCAATATATTTCATATATTTTTATTGGCTTTAGCTTTTTAGCTGGAAAAACTTTTGGATAAAATTAATTTAAAATTTCATTTCTCTAAAAAGAAGGAGCCTAAGATAAAACAATTTCATTATTTAATGAGTTCATATGTAAGAACTCAAATTTTTGATTTATTCTTTTTGAGTTTATGGGATGTAAGTTATTTTAATCGGTATTTAGTTGATGCTATTATTTATTGATTTAAATCTTATTATCATTGATTTTTGAATTAGAATGTTTAGGATCTTTTAAAGGAAACAAAGCAAGATAATTTTACTAATAATTGCTTTGTAAATTATTTTAAGAATCCTACCTCTGCTTTATATTTTATTTATGGTATGGACTTACCATTAATTTACGAGCTCTTAGTTTTGAGTGACGATTATCGACCATTATTGGTGAGAGCTACTACTGTTTAAAAGATGGTGTATCTATTCCTAATATTCTTGGTGAATAATTTTGAGATTCCTAAATATTCTAATTATCAACTTATTATGTTAAGATTTCTTTATTTTTATTCATCTAACCATTTTTTTAATAAATATTTTACTCTTGAAAGTTCTATTATTCAACAGTACTTTTATCTTCATTTGCTTATTACAAAATAGATTTTCTACTATAAATAACTTTCTTCTTTTTTCCAAAATCTTTTTCAAAATAGGTTGAATTGGAAAGTTATTCACTCTGCATGATTGACTAATCCAAAAAAGATTTGTTATTTCCTGCATGTCTGCCTTCCAATACAAAAGAATCATTATTTGTGTTTGTTTTTTGTTTTTAGTTATCCCTTGATATTTTCATTGAACTCTTAATTCTATTAAGAGAATAATTTGTTAAAAACTTTCCTCTGGAACTACAAAATTCATCTCTGTTAATGATAAATTTTATATCTTAAGGATGAGATGCAGTAGCAGTTCTTCTAATTGTTTATCTTTATTAATTGGCAATAGCATCAGCGCTGATATTTAAATTTGATTACTTTTAAGGAGTAGTAGATGATATCTAAGTAGTTTCATTGTTTTTATTTTAATATTTCAAAACCCTTTATTTGGAATAGAAAGCTCTAGTTAGATACTTACTCTATGCATGAGGATTCACTTCACTTAAATTTAATGCACTCTACCTTATCTCAGTATGATTTCTGCTTCTAGTTTTAGAGTCTTTCAATATATGTTATTGAATATCACTGTAGTTGAGTAATAAATCACCCTCCGATTCATTCGTAAGTAAATCCTAATGAAAACTAGTAGAAATATTGACAGTAGCATTCCTCTATCTCAAAGCATTTTAGTTTAAAATAGTTTTTCTGTTAGATTGTTATGACTCATAATTATTAACACTCATACTCTCTAAATAAGCAGGCATGCTAAATTGCTAGTTTTAAATCATTATTAATTTTGATGCTTTTATTATTTACTTACCTATTAAAAAGATTAATTTTTTTTATTATTTAGGTTTCTGAATTACAATAAGCACTAAAAAAGCGATAATCTTTTTAAAATCTTAATTAGCGAAAAATAAGCACCCTTTATAGCCAATAATCAAGTATCATCAAAATTTTTATCACAATCTTTTGATTAATTAATATATGTAATCTAATTTTTGCTTTATATTTTTTTAATACATAAAGGTTTTTTATCTACATAATACTACAATTCCAAATAAATTCTAATATAAATCTGACACATTTTCTATTTTATTTTCACTAAAGTATAATTATAAAATAATCTGCGCTTATTGTTATTTACTAAAAGTAAGATTTTATAATTTATGAAAATACTCGATATCAGTCAATTTTATTTTAAATTTGATATTGATTTCAAAACCTTTTTATTCTGATGTAAGGTTAAATTTTATAAACACATCTGATAGCTTAACTTTAAACCAGAATTCTTTTATTATAAATTAAATTTATTTGTTACTTCAATATCTTTATTTTCACTTAGGACCTTTTTGTTTTAAATTATAAAAGGATTTATTTAAAATAAAAATAGTTAATACATTTGCATAAAATTTATTTTATTTAAAATAACTTAAATATTTTCTCAAATTTTAAATTAATTAAAAAAAAATATGAAACTTGGCATCTAATTTTCAAATTTAAGCTAGATTTTTGAGTTATAACCTCATTTATTTTAAAAATTTTTCTTTTTTAAGATAGCTACTTTTATTATAATTTAATTGTATTTAAGATGAAAAATTTAATAAAAAAATAATATTTTATATGTCTAATAAATCTTAAACAAATAAAAATTAAAGTTTTAATAAAATCTAAAATATTATTCAATGATTAAATCATAATTAATTAATTTTGTCAAGTTATTTATATTTGTTTATCTTTTTTGTAAAACTTTAAATAAAGGTTTTGTGAAGTGTAAAAAGATTAAAGATTTATAGTAAATTTTATTAATTATGAATTTTTTACAAAGATTTAATAATATAAATTTGTTAAAGATTTAATAGAATAATTTTAATAAATTATTATTAATTGATAAATATTTTTTTTAATCAACATTTATTTTGAGAATTTTTTATTTTTGTTATTGAGGAATAATCTTTTATAATTTTTGTTAAATCTTTTACTTTAAATATTTTTTAAAGAAATTATATAAATTTTTATTGTTAGAAAAGGTCATACATTCACGACTTAAGTTGACTAAAGAGAAGGAGTAGTCACTTTTATAGAGAAGCTATTTTAGTTATTTTAGATTAAATTGGAATACTTTGGTCTTGAAATAATTTGTTTTGCTTCGTTGTAAAGACTAGCTAAATCTTAAACACTTTCAGGAGAGTATGAAGTGCGAATAGCTCTGTTATAGTTGTAGACTGAAATGACTTTCATTTTTTCTCCAAGTTTGTCTTCTTTGGGAGGTGTTTGTAAGATTTTTTAATTATTCTTAATTGATTGTTTTAACTTTATGTTTTGATATTTGAACATTTTTGGTAAATATCTATTTTAATTTAGAGACTAACAATCTGAATTTATGTTACAGTCTTTTTAACTTGTTTAATGAAAACCAGGTTATTTTTAAATTAGATTACAGTCATCAATTATTTTCTTGCTTTGTATAATTTGATCAGCTTCGATTTATTATTAGCTTGAATTACTTTGTACTTTAGATGCCAAAGTTGTTGTTTAAGTACCATCATGGCATGTATCTAAGCAGGAGAAACTGTTTATTTCTTCATCACTTTTACTTATTTCGAGATATTAAATTTCAGTTTTTACTTACTTTTATAAGTCTAGTTAAGCAGGGCTGCTTTATCTTGATAATTATTCTCTGACTTGCTAATGATAATAAAGATTACTCTTGTTCCTCATTCTTGAGTCAGGACAAGTTAATATAATTTTATTGGTTTGCTAATTGGTTAACTGCTAGCATAAGGCATTTGAATATTTTTAGTAATCCATAGTTTAGCTTATAGAATTTATTATATTATCGCGTTTTTTATTAAGCTATGGAGAGATGTTATGATTTTCATAGACCACACCTTAAGGTCTTGACTAGCATCTAGACAAAGAGCGGTATGTATTAGAATTTTCGCTATCTCTATCAAAATCCTTTATCAATGGAGAATTCATCTTTTTTTAGCTTACAAGTACCTTTCTAATTCTCATCCCTGACTGATTGGAATTAAGATTCACTGTTTGTGTCTAATCTGCTTTTAGATCATCACAAGAGGTTTATTGAATTTACTATTTCTATTATTTGTATGCAGAAAGGCAAGATGGTAATGATGATCTTGCTCTAGGCTATTAGTAACCTTTTTACATAATGATAAAAGAAGCATTTAATTCTTCAGGAGCCTTGTTGCAAATACTTCTACTTTAAATGTTTCTTTTATTCATCATATAGGGAGAATTAGGAGAAGAAAGAACACTTTTTTTAATGGTTGTTTATTTTTTAGTCTATGAAGAAGATTCTGTTTGAATTCTTCCATTTTTTGATTAGATTAAAGAGTTGTTGCGATGATGTTTAATAGAACCCACATTACTTGTTTCTAAACTTCTTGGATATTTAGCAGAATAATCAGAAACCTCAGTCTTAATGTAATTTGATAATTTCTTTTTAACTATAATAGTTTTTAATTCATTTATTTTAGATAGATATTCAATAGAGGTATTTGATTCCATTTTGTGTTCATCCTCACTTTATTTATTCATCTGAATGTCTTTGTTATCCTAGTACGCCATAGTAATAAAGAAATGAATACTGCTTTTACAGATAAGATAAAAAAGACTTCTTTTTTTTGTGAGATTAAATTATTATCTTATTTGTTTCTTTTAATTTTTTTAGATTAATTATAAATAGTAAATTTATTGCAATCTGTCTTATACATTTATTGATAAAATCTTTTAATTTTTTACAAGATATAATGAAGATACAAGTTTAATGTAAATTTGCTTTTACAAACGATCTATTTATACTTATTAGTGCAATCAGAAGTAAATCAAAATAATAAATTTCTTCAAATGTGTTTCATAGTACTAACATTTTTAGCTTAAATTTGTTACTGTATTTGACTTATTTTACAGATTCTTTAAATATTTTAATGTTACAATTATTTAAATTTAATCTTTTTTCAACTTGTTGTTTCTATATTCAGATTCTACATAAGTAAATCTTTTTTTTATTCTATTTCAAAGTATCATATAAATTAACATAACTTTCTTAAGATTTATTTATGATGATTTACAAATCGACGCCTTCTTAAATTTAGGCGTATTATCTCTCATTTTAAAAGTTTACTTTTTTTTAATTTACTCATAGATACTCTTGCTTTTGCTTTATTAGTAATTCTTTTTTAATAATCATAATTCAATAATTTACTTTTTTTTAAAAACCTTTTATTTCTTTAAAAAATAAAATAATTTTATATCAAAACTTACTATTAATTAGAATAGATTTCTGCTAATTTAGTTTATTATTTTAATTTTCAGTTTATTTAAATTTATCATAACTAAATCAAATGTACATTATTTAATTTGATTGTAGATTTTATTATATCCATATAAAGTTCTTTTAAATAAAAAAAAGTGAAATTAGATCTTACATTATTTTTTTCAAAACTGATGAAAAAAAATCGATAGTTTGTGTTTTATTTAATTATTTGCTTTAGATTTACATTTGGCTTTGGCAGAAATTGTTTAAAAAATTGAAATTTTTTTAGATAATTATTTATTAAAATAATTTAAATGCTTTAAAGTTTTCATATTTTCTTTTAAACTAGAATAAAAAGTATCTTTTTAAATCTTTTTTCTGAAAAATATTTAATATAATTTAGATTAGCAACTCACTAATATCTGTGTTTATTTACACTTTTTTATGAGCTTTTTTTAAATTTAATTTAATTTATGTTTTCCCTCTTCGTAATTTATAAAAATAAAGAAAATACTCAATCATAATTGATAAAAATTATAAACATTGATTTTCTCAAAATAGCCTTCTATAAAAATATTCTGCCATGTATAATTTAGTTTAAAAAATTCAACTATTATTTTGAGGAAACATTTTTTTCGAAGAATTTTTGACCAAAGCTTATATCCTTAGGTAAATTTACAGAAATACTTTTAGGAGATCAAATAAAGAATTAAAATATCTAACAAGAAAAGGTAATATGAAAGTCTACAAAATCAATATTATATTCTAATTATGATAACAAGGAATAAGAAAATAAATATTTCTTTTTTATAAGTTAGAAAGTATAAGAAATAATTTACTTAGGAGTAAATTATCTCGAAAAAATATTTAAATATCTTTTGAAAACGAAAAAAATTAATCATAAATTGTATAAAGCTACTCAGTTTTTACCATAAAATAGTTAAGGAAAAAGGGGATTTTTAAATAAAAAAGTTTCTGATATATTGATATTAATATTAAGGCACTATTTTTAAGTGTGTGTAATTAATATATATTTGAAATTAAGAATCTAAATAATTTTAGAAGTAATAGATTTTTACCCAAAATTTTAATTTACTCAATATGAAATTAGTAACAGCTTAAAAAATATTGAATAGAGGTACCTTTCTTTTTGTTTATTTCTTTCTTTGTTTCCTCTAACATAAATTTATGACAAATAAAAAACTTCGAATTTTCTTATTTTTTTGAAAAAATTGATATAATATCTAAATAAGAAAAGAAATTTCTTTACAAATAAACAAATACTTTCAACTTGTAGGTTTGGTCATCCCTCTATGCAAATTCGCAAAAAAGTATTTGGAGATGGTGAAATATTTTTTAAAATTAGCTACAAAATTAAAAAGAATAGATGGACTATAGGAGTTTAATTAAATTAATTATGTGATTACTAAATTACCATTCTAATTTTAAGAATTGCTAAAAGGCGACTAGTAAATTTTATTATAAAAATAGGTTGCTTACAGACTATTTCATACATTTAAATCTGCCTAGAGTTTTTTTTAGCCTGTTATTTCAGTGTCTAATAGTTGAATTACATTTTCACAAGCATTGAGCTTCTATTTTCTAATAAAACGGGATTTAATATCATAACATTGCATTTATTTTTTATAAAGAAGTCGTAAACAGTTATCAAAAATATTAGGAGAAGGTCTTTCATATAAAAGTAATCTTTTTCTTTATCTCAAGGCTTGAAAATAAATAGATAAGTAGAGGATCTAATATAAATCTAAATTTAAATACAAAAATAAGTATTTTTAAGAAATAGATCAATTTTTATGCTTTTTCATTTTTCGATAATTTGCTAAACGAATAAATATCTTGCATTTACATACATAACAATCAATTAAACGCTGTTCTGAACATCGAATTTTCAATAAATGTTGTTTCTAAATTTGATTTCACCACATTTATTTTTTGCTTTCTTCATAAATTTAAATAGTGGTAAACCAAAATATAAACCGCATTCTAGCTCAAAATTTTTTAAAAAAAGCTCATTTCGATTACTCTTGTTTCAAACATGAATAAGCTAAAATATTCCGTAATAGCAAAAAAATAATGGAATGATTAAGCTAGTTTCTTCAAAAGAAAAAATAATTTCTGAACAAGTTGTTAAATTTTAATTATAATTTCCTAAAATAATTATGAATTATGTTAAAAACGCAAAAGATGACTTATTTCATGGAAGTTTAATCAACTAAAAGTATTTTATCAGATAACATAGAAATTTGATTCAGAAGGAAATTTCGCAATCAATGAGTTGTAAAATTAGCTAATTTTAAAAGATCATCTTGAATTAGTTTGAATAAAATGTAAAATAAGGATTAAAGAAAAGTAAGAACTATCACAAATATTTTAAGGGAATGTTTTGAAAATTAATTGCAATACTTTAAAAGTTCTTAATGATTAAAAAGCAATTGATTGCAAGCTCTTAAATACATGGCTAATTGATAATATTTAGATTGATAGATATTTTCCATTCATTTGTAAAGGATGAATTTGAGAGAATAATTACGTCACAAAATAATTAATAAATTTAATGTTATTATTTAATAAATTTTTTTATTTAACATCAAATATTTAAAAATATCCCACAATTAATAATCTCCTTATTCCTTATCATGCTTTTTCTCTTTATATGTTTATTTTTTCTAAAGCTATTTCTCAATAAACCACCTTTTCCTGTTATTTGCTCTTAATTTTATTTAAATTAACTTTAATGCTTGTTCTCAAATTTTTTTCGTTTTAAAATTTTCAACAAATGTAAAAGTAGCCTGTCAAAAATTTAATCTAATAACAGTATATTAACAAAATTATTTAAAGTTAAAATCCACTCCAAAAAAGAGATAATTTTAATCAAGCATTATCTAAGGGTATACTATTTAAGTTTTATTACTTTGTTTTATAATTAGAAAAACAAAATGGATTTATAATTAATATTGATTAACTCTCAAAATAAATTTGCTGTGTATTTATAGAAAAAACCCAAAGAATTAATTTAAATAAGTAATCCTTTCAGAATTTTTTGTATATTTCGATAATTGTAAAAGACTTCAAAATATGATAGAAATTCATTCTTGTGAAGCAAAAATTAAATTAAGAAAAGATCCCGAGTATAAATTTTTTGGGAGCATAAACTATTTAGTTATGTTAAATTTCAAAAGGCGAAAAAATTAAATTTTAAAAAGAAGGAATGTTATTTGAAAATATTAACAATCTAGATAATAAATAATCAGAATTAAGGTATCCATCTGTTATTTACTATGATCTAAAACAAAATTGTGGACGCATTATATTGTTTGTATATGTTGCTTACAAATTTATTTAAAAATTAAATCCTCCATAAAAAAGTTTTGTTAAGTGATAAGAGAGTTATGTTAAATTTGCAAAAAATGTAAATTAAATTTGATTTTGATATTTAAAAATGAAGGTGTTTTATTTGCTTAATACAAAAAAAGTAACATTTAATTGAACCAGAATTCGATGAAATAGTAATAATCTCTAATTACCATAAGCAAAGCAAATAAGAAAAATCAAAGGATATAATTCAAAATACATTTTGCTTTTTAATTTTAGAAAAATATCCCAAATTTTTTTGTTAATTAATCAAAAACGAGGTTTCATAACAAATAAAATTAATTAGAAAAATTATCAAAAGATTTATCTGTGTTATTTGAATTGGGGAATCTTTTAAAAATTAGTGAAAAGGATAATTGAAGATTGTTAATACTGAAAGCATTTTTTTTTAACATAAATTAAAATTTCTTAAAAGAATCTTTGATACATCAACTTACTTTTTCATAATTAGTGAGTCTCAATAATAATTACAACCAATAGAACTGGCTGGTATCTATTTTCTAAAAAATTAATTTGATAAGATAAAATGTGATCTAGAAAATGTTTAAAAAGTTTCTCTGAGGTTAAAGAAATTAGGTTTTTTTGTAAAATTAAATTGAAATTTCATTATGGAGAGAAAACTTCTAAAATTATGAATTATAAAAGACTAACTATTTATTGTTAGGTCAATATATGCTTCTCTATTTGCTTTTATGTAGAAAATTTTAATTAAAAGTATAACTAGATCAATAAGCGGGTAGGTCTCTTTATAGTTTAGGTTATTTTAGATTTTTTTATTTAAATGGACTGATAAATTGAAGAACGCAATCACCTAATAGTTGAATGAAAAATACATTTTTATTCAACATTACTTTGAATGTTTTAAAAGTTCATACTTTTTGTAATTTTAGTGGTATTTAAGAAAAGTATGCCAAAAGGAGCTAAATTAACTTGAGGCGATCTAAGTAAAAAGAAATTGAATATTTATATTCCTATTTTAATCAAATATTTAACAGTTTCAGTGGTTACTTAATGTAAACATTTGGATGGTTGATTCTTTTTCTTCAATTTTCAATTTCTAATCATAAATAATTGATCATTTTATACATATCAAAAAAGGTAATTAGGAAAATATTTGTATAGAGTCAAATACTTTAATTGATTTTTATATCTATCTAAAGATCTACAATTTGAGTGAATTTAATTCTTTCTTTTCTTGTGATAAGTGAACATAAACATTTCTTTGGACTTATAATTATCATTTACAAAATTTTAATCTTTAAATGAAATAAATCTAAAATTCTTATTTCTTGTTATCACTTTAAAAGTAACCACTCCTATCTCATTTTCAAGATTGTACAAATTAATTTTCTTTAAATTTTCAGTTAAACTTCAAACAATTACACAGCTCAGTTTTAAAAAATTAGCAATTTTTATAAAATAAGGCTAAAATCTGTATAGAAATGAAAAGTTTTTGTAAGCCTTTGTTAATTTTATAAAAAGCTTTTAAAATACATAATATTTTTATATTATGCTTTATGCTGATTTCAACTATTTTTCTGTGCGGGTGAGATAAATTTTACTTTTTTATCTTCTTTTGACCTATAGATTAATACACTAATTAATCCAATAATTTTTTGAGGTTTGAAGATTTAAAATATGAAAAGGGCGAGCTATAGAGTGTGTGTTTTCTTCTAAAAAATAAAATATTCATGTGCTTATGCAGCATATCAATAAAAGAACATAAGATATTTTAAAATTTTATATTATTAGTCATATGAATGTAATTAGAAGCTAATTACCACATTATCTTAATTTTATAGTTAATTACTAAATAATTTTCTTTTAATTGAAATAATATCCAAAAAGAGGATAGGCCGGCCGTAATTTGATAATTTTTGTTTTAATCAATATTTTTTTTATAATTGTAAGAAAAAAATTTGAGATTATTAAACTTGGTGGCTTTTTATTCCAAATTAAAACAATGAAAGGATCTATACTTGATTAATCAAAACAAAAAAAACATAAAAAATTCAAATAAGCATAAAAAATCTGAAAAAATAAAAATACCTCTGAAATTTATTAATTAGCTCTTAATCAAAAGAGTATAAAGAAAAGAACTGTATATTCTCATCATATCAATACAATAAATAAATACTTTCAAAAGTAATAATATGGACAGCAAAATTGACCAAGGCATACCTTGCAACTTAGCCAATATTGCTCTATATCAACAATTATTGAACTAATAAAGTCAACCCCTTCCTTCTCCTGCTTACTCCCATCCAAATTACATTTAACAAACAAAGCCATTTGATCCAAATTCTTCATCCTCGGTAAACACCTCTCTTTTTTCAATGAGTAATGAAAATTTAGTCCACCCTATTGTTTTTAATATGGTATCCTAACAATAATCTACCATCAAGGATGGCACAGGAATGCATATTTTTGCCCCTATTTCATAATAAAATACTTCCGAATAGCAGAATATTTTGTAAATGTAATAGATTTCTCAAACTAAAAATATTTTACCAAATGACGTATAATATCATTTAATAACAAATAACTTCATGTAACCTGCCTTACAGCATTAAATTCCATCATAGCAACAACAAGTCTTTCTTGCCGTTAAAGACAACTTACCTGGTTTGCCATTAATTCAGCCAGCCTAGCTAACAAATTCAAAATAAGACATGAGCAACATTAATAATTTGCTTCAAAATTTAAACATTTAAAATGAAACATCTAATAACCAATAGAAAAATTTATATTTTCTTATACCTCAACAGTAGCAACAACAACAGCAATAACAACAATTTTTTTAAAACCCTCAGCTTATAGCTCATTAAAATTTATTAAATTAAAATCACAACTATTTTATTAGCTCGGCCATTTAGAATAATAACTAATAATTAGCTGGTAAAGATTTAAATTTAATTTCTTCTTAAATGAATGAATAATTGTTATAAAAAAACAATCAAAATTAATTGTACAACCAATAATTGTAACAAATAAATGTCCAATTGCTTGCTAATCAGCCAATTATGCCCTTTGAAAATCAATCCCTATTATTCAACAAAGCCGCCCTTAGCTAAATGGAATTGAAATAAAAAGGATTAATCTCTTAATTACCATAACAATAAATAATTATGATGTCCTCAAAGAATATGGAAGCAAACTAAAATTTGTTAGCCAGCTCAACAGAAGAAGAGTAATTACCAAATTAAGAAAGCTAAAACTAAAATGAATAAAGTAGATAAAATATTTAAAATTATAAAAATCTCTTAATCCCTTTACAAGACCCTAAAAGTATGAGCTCACAAAATAAAATAAAGTAAGGAATTTATCAAAATTCTGAAGATATTTCTTCATCTACAACAATAAGCAATTCTTAAAAAGGATTACTCCTAAATAATTAATATAGTAATACTCTTTCCCCCTAAAGATATTCTAATCCTTCAATTTAATCTATGCAATAATTTTCATCATTAACTTAAATCAACCAACTAGAGAAAATCGATGATAGTTCTAATCTATAGACCATGTATAAGCCTATAGCAAGTCTCAAAGATATAGACATAAATGATTTACCCTTTGGTCATAATTAAATATATTTACAATAAAAGTTAATTCCAGTACTATTGAACAGTGATTCTCAAAATAATAAAATTGTTGCAACTCATAACGCCAGTAATGAAATGCATAATAATTTGTAAAATAATCTCCAAAATAAATCTCTCACAAAAATACCAAATTAATAAGACAGCGTTGATGACATATAATTTGAAGACAACAGAGTATTTTCAAAATAAAAGTTTAGTGGTGATAGAGTAAAAAATGAGTCTTTAAATAGACTTGTTTTATCGAGTTAATCATCTTCAAGTAGTTCTCCTCTTAAGTCAAAAGTGTCAAAGAAGGAGGAGAAGAACATCAGAAAACAGAACATCAAAATGTATTAAAATCCATTAAATAGCGAACATATTTCTAGTGCAATAAGCGATCAGAACAGCAAAGAATCAAAGGACAACAAAATAGCCAAAACACGCAATAATGAAGATCCTTACAAAAACTATGGCTATGACTCATAAATAAAAAATCAATTGCGTAAATAAGTGTTAAAGTGCTTCTTCAAAAATGTGTCCTCTTATGTAGACAAATCGGAATCTGTAATTGCTCGCCTTTTTCCAAACCTTGATAAAAATGCACTTAAATCTCTTTGCAAATACTGGTCACAATTTGACAACCCAACCAAAAGAGAAAACTTGAAAAATGATGAGTATAAATCTCTTTGCTTAACACTAGGCATTAACAGCGAAATAAAACCCCTAGGATAAAAATCAATCAAGGAAGTCTTTTGCATCAAAAATGACTTTAGCGAAGGTTTGAAATTTCTCTTCACTCAATTCAATGATGACAAGTCAATCCATTCAAAGAAACAAAAATAAAAGAAAATGAAAGATTTGTATATAGAAACCTCAGAAGAGATTTTAGATGATATCCTTGGTAGATAAAGAAAGAAAAAGGATGGATCTTAAAATAAAGACACCGATTGAAAAGTTGACAAATGAAATTTAGAAAACCCTCAATTTAAATAAATTCTAAGCACTACTTCCTCATCTCCATAGATTAACAAAAGCATATTTTTTTATATTAATCACCTAAAATTATCGGAATATAAAATTGTATTTTGAACCTTTTAATTCTTTCAATTCATCTACTTTGCAAATGAAAAAGACAAAGAAAATCTAAAGAAAAATAATGAATCATAAATTAAAATACATAAAATTAAGCTACAGATACTTCCGCTGAGTATTCCCACTCATGTAGCTTATCTATTAAAAAAAAACAAGCAAACATCCTTATTTCAAATATTTAATAACAGACAATTAATTACAAGCAATTAAAATCAATATATTATCTCACCTATCTTTCTTTTAACATATTGTCTTATTCACCGCATCCTCACCTCTATCTTTCTCATATAAACCAACCAATATATAAACAAATAAACAAACAATCCTCCTCACTTTTCACCTAAAACACAATAAGTTAATATATTATGACTGATACATCAATTTAAATTTATTATATTATTATATAATAGATCTCTTATATAACTTTAAATTATCCTTGTAATTTATACTTTTGTATTATAAAAAACTCCTAATTGTTTTTACTTCCTCCAAATAATATTTTTTCTCTATTTATTCAACCAATAAACCAATAGAAATATCTTACATATCTTCCAATTACTCACATTCTTTTTAATTTAAACTAAAGCGTTTTACATTTAAAACTAAGAGGTTGTCCCATTTTTCTTCAGCTAATAATCTGTTGTAAAAATTTTGAGATCAAATCTTTTTGAAAATTTAAAAAAAATTTTTTTGAAAGTTCTCTCTATGTATCAGAACCCACTCAATAAAGTAAAGATAAAATATTGATTTTGTTTACAACTTGATTTTTTGTTAATATACAACGAACAAATAAATAAATAAACAAACAAACAATCAAAGTAGGATATAGATATTGATATCAATATCGAAAAATCTTACTTATGAAGCGTCCAATGAACAAAAGAAAAAAACTTCCCCAAATATTTATAAACGTAAAATAAATATATATATATATATATTGATGCTTTTATCTCTGGCAACTAAGGATGAAGAATTATCATTAATTAAAGAACATTGATCATAAAATTAAGAAAAATTCTTTTATTTTACTATATCAAACAAAAATATAAAAATCCGCATAGTGTCATCGAATTTGTTTTCAGTAAAAAAAATAATAGTCTTTTTAAAACGGGTGTTACATGTCTTAATAATTTTAATTTTTTTCAATTTCATTTCTATTCAAATTTTATTGTAGACAAAATTTATTATTTACATTTTATATCAAATTTCTTTTCCCTAAAATTTCCAAAGAATTCCCTTACTTCATTTACCCCTTTAACTTTTTTTTTCAAATATTTTTCTTTTTTAAGATAACATCAAAAATTTACCATAAATAATGAGAGAATAAGTAGATATATTTATAAAGATCTTCAAAATATCTTGATCCCAATCATTCTTAAGTGTTGTAAGAAATCCATTATTGGCAGATAGTAAGTATCATTCTTTTTGTTAAAGCTAAGACAAACTAATTTTTAGATGATTAAATTATGCTATTTAAAAAAATAAATGACAAGCTACAAAATATCTTCAAAAGAGAAAGAAGTAACAATTAATTCATTTCTCAGCTTTTTAGTGTAAAAAAACAAATAATTTTAAAGAATATATTATTACATTTCAAAGAAGTTGAAAACCAAATAAGAAAAACAAAAATTATTAGTATTTCTAAAACCAAATATTTTTTCTTTTTTATGAAATATAAAAGTCTCTTTTTCTCAGAAAAAATCTGGTTTTTAATTGAAACAATCTTATAATTTTACATTACTGAAGCATATTTCTTTGAATCCAGTTAACTTTTCTATCATTTTTTTATGTTTAATAGAATTTACTATCTATTCGTTAGAAAAGCAAAAAGGCTGTAAAGTACATTTCTTTTAATGTTAACTTCTGTAAAAGATAACCAATAATATGATAATATAGATTAAATGTATATCAGCCTAATTAATTAATATATTTTCCCTTTATATTTTTCAGGATGGTTGCCTCCGCTGCACATCCTTTATTATTATAATTTTGTGGATTTAACTAAATTTAAAGAGCTGATTAAAATTTGATAATTGAGATTGATTAAAGAATATTATTATTATTAGCACAGTTCGTTAGAAAAAATATTTGTACTACATAAATTAATTTCAATGAAATTTACAAATTTTTTTCACTTTTTTTGTCTAAATTGCTTGTATTTTTGAAGATTACACATGCTTTTCATAATAAGAATCATCTCTAATTCCAGAAGATAAGAGGCTATAGCTTATTAAAATTATAAATACTTTACAATTTATTTTTTTTTCCTTTTCTTTGAATTGTTAGTTATTTTTTAATTATAGTTTAATTTAAAAGTAGATTTAATAGAGTAGAGTAGAAATAAATGAATAAATTTTCGCACTTTTTAAAAGCTGTTTACAAATATATGATAGTGGAATTCGTATTACAATTTATTTGAGAAAAACTTTAATTTTTTTGTCTGGCTTAAATTATTCTTCCTGAATATTTCTAAATATTTTTAGGTAAAATTTCTTAAAACATGATATTGTTTACATTTCTTGAGAAAATTAGTTATCATATGTATTTTATCCTGAAATAGTCACTTTAGTTATTCATTCATTTAACTGCTAACATAAAATTGATCCATTAAATTTTAAAGATTTAAAAAACATATGAATATAAAAAGTTAGTTATTTTTTTGTTTTCTATTCGTATTTAATTCTCATCAAAAGAAAGTCTCTTAAAAAATTAATAAAATGTGTTTTTAATCAAATTTCAAAGATTTATTAAATGAAATTCAAATGTTAAAATTTTCCTTGATAAACAATGTTACTATTTTCAAAAATTTTTAATGTTAATTAAAATAATATCAATTTCATATTCTATTTTTATTAGCCAAAAATACACTTTGATTATTCTTCAAAATTTTTGAATGGAAGCATTTTTTTAATTAATTTTCAAGATAGTTAAAAATTTTGCCTTAATCATGAATTATGATTTGATTATATAAATTAATTAAAAAAATTTGCTAATTTTTAATTTTGAGTTTTTCTTAATGCAAAGCTAGACTTTTAAAAATCTAAAAAATTAAACAAAACGTTTTAATTTATTTTTTGTTGTTGATTTTTTTTATTTGTTAAAAAGTAGTTTAAATGTCTTTACTACTGTCAATTAATTAAAAGATAACTTTTATTGTTTCTAAAAAATCTATCAAAGGAATTAATTCAATTTATAATAATATATGACCAATCTTATTTCTATTTTTTAATATATTTCTAATATTAATTCCTTTTGATTTATTGACAATAATTGATATATTCATTCTAAAGTTTTTTATTAATAGTTATTCTATCAAAGTTGTATATTATTTTCAAAGAAAATGTTTTTTCATAGTATTTAATTTAAAATAATATGAAAGTTAGATCTTAATTAGAATTTATGATTGTAAAATTTTAAATGATTATGTTAATTATAGGTAACTTACTATTGTTTTTTTAATAATTATGATTTTTAGATAATTAATTTCATTAAAAATATCCAGTTCAAAACATATTTAAAAATATCTCCTATTTTATTATTTTAGTGAAGACATATTGCAATCAAATATAAAAATAAATGAATTCCTAAACTATGAATAGATCTTAATATGGAAATTTAAGCACTCAAGTATCAAATACATCTACTTTTCATCAAAAGGACTTTCATTTTAATATAAAATATTATATTATATAAAAGAGTTATAGCTTAAAAAATAGACCTCTTAGCGCTGCTACATTTAAAGGAATTTATAGCAAAAAACCAAAAGGTTCAAAGTTAAATATAGAGTCTTTTATGAATGCTCATGCAGGGTAAACTTAAATAAGTTAAATTCATTTTAATGTAGACTTTTATATAATTTAGATCTATAATTAATCCAAATTCTTTGAATGATGATTAATCAGTGAACTAAGAACCTGAAAGGTATGATTTTAATAAAAATATGAAAGATTAAATATAATTCTTTAAGATTCAACAGGAACGATGTTTATCATGAAATAGTTAAAAAGAGACCATAAATTGCTAAAGTAGATAAAGTAAGAAATTACAAAAGCATTTGCTATTCTAAAAATATTACGTTGCATTATTTGCTATTTGGCAAAAACATGAAAAAAAGCATTTACAATTAATATTATCTATGATGATTTAAATAGGAAAAATTATATGAAGAATCAATACAGCTAAGTAGATAAGTTGAAAAGTTAAGAAATGATCAGCAATAGCTTCTTCACGAATTACAAAGAGTTGAAAATGAAAAAATTAAATATTAAAAGTTGATATCTGAAGTTGAAACTTATGTAGACTAAAAAAAGGGGCAAAAAATATCTTTAAAAGAGGTTGAATTATATTAATTTTGGAATACTTAAATGAAGGTTATTCAACATATTCCTTCTTTAAGATATTTTAATTAGAAATGGTTATAATGACATTTTATTTAAAATAGAGTTGGTTAGTCATTAATCTTAAAAAGTAGTTACAAAACCTCAAAAGTGATATATAATATAAAAAAAATGTTGTAATAGATTTGAAAAGAGATCCTTTTACTACATAGAAATAAGAACATGAAATATAGGTCAAAGTCTATTAAGAAATTACTGAGTAATATAGGCTTAAAACGAAACAAATAAGGAAATAAAATAACTAAAAAGTATAAAAGAATAAAGATCATAAAGTAGATTATATTAAAGAAGAAACAGACAAGTAAAATATATTCTATTAATAATAAATGCTAAAATGAAATATTTAATTAGTTCATATTAAAGCAATTCAAATACTTCTGAAGTTAAAACAATTGAGCTAGAATGTGAATTGAAGATATTGTAAAATTAGAATGAAGAATTAGAGGTACAAAATCTATATTACTTTAATACTAATTATTTTATTTTTTTCAATAATAAAGTGCTCTTAGAGTATAATTGAGCGTAAAGTTGCCCATACTTTAATGTAGTTAAGTTAATGCAAAGAAGAACTAAAGGAAAAAGAAAAAGATATAGAGTATTTGAAAGAAGAAATTTAGAGAATGATTGAAAAGGAAAAAAAAAATAAAGAAATTAACTCAAAAATAAATACTTTCAAAATGAAAAATTAAAATAAAAATGGAGAAGAAGGAAGATAGAGGTAATCAATTAACTAAATTTGCTAAGAATTTAACTGAATATTTTAATACAATAGGAAAAATTCTGAGTTAGAGAGAATGAAAGATCCAAGCTATTAGCTTTTAAAAGAAAAAGAACTTTAAATTGAAGAAAATTACAAAAAGATCTCACAACTAAAATAAAATCTTCAAGAAATCACCAATTTTGAAATTAACTCTAAAAATGAGCTTAATGATGAACTTAATCACTTAAAATAAGTATTTAATACCCTCGAAGCAAAATATGAGTAACTCAATTAAGAAGCAGATGAATTCAATTCTTAAATACCCTTAGAAAATTTCCCAAGGCTAGGTTAATAAGTATAGATTACTAATAATATTTTGTAAAAATAAGATGGCAAACCATAAATAAAAGTCCCTAAAGTTACTTCGTTTGACATTAAAGTTATTGGTAAATTTAAAATCTTTTAAAAAGTTAATATTTTATTTAAATTATTTTCTTAAAAGCTCATGAAATTAAACTCAGACTTACTCTTAAAGCAATTCCGATTGTCGAAGCAGTAAAAAAATTATTTAGTCAAGAAGTAAGGAAAAACTCTCATGTCACAATTGATGAGATGAGATAAAGATTACAAATGTAAATTTTAAAATTTAATTTTTTGTAGTAAAATGAAATTTATTTTTACTCTAAAAACAGGTCTCCTTTTTCAATAAAAAATTATGATGAAGCACTTCTTTTTGCCCGCTACTTAATAGAAGATAACTAATAAGAATTCTTATACTTAGATTTAAATAGATCTAGTAACTATAGAGTTATCCGTAGTATATTCAAAACTTCAATTGGATAAATTTAATTAATTGATGAAGAAACTGAAAAATTAAAATGGAAATAGCTGTCATTAAAAATAACTTAGTTCTAATAAGGACTTATTGAAACATCAAATATGTATTCGAAGACTGGAATATTAACCAGTGAATATGTTTAAAGATGTTTGGAAGAAACATTAAATGAAATAGAATAAGAAGAAATTGTAATTATTTATTTTTTAAAATCTTTATTTATTTAATTTTTTAATTAAATTATGTAAAGGACTATGTTCTTATGAGAATGTTTGAGGCTACAAATAATTATAAACGCTTAAATATGGAGCTTATGTTTGAAATATTTAATATAAATAATTGGAAATCTAGAAGCGAGAGAAAGGATCTTTATTAAGTCTACTTGGAAGATGGTGCATAGATTGATGATGAAATTGATAGGTTCCCCACTGAAGTTAATAACAGTATGATGTCTAATGTAAATGAAAATGAAATAAGTCCTAATAATATTACAAATTTGATTGTTCCTTCTTCATAATTTAAATATTTATGATAAATATTACTTTTTTTTGTTTAATTTAACCAACTAAATAATTTGTTTAAAAATACAAATTTATTATTTTTTGTAAAGTTTTTGAATATTCACTTTTCTCTTGAATATTTATTGAGAGTAAATTACATTCAAAATTTAAATATCTGTCCATCCAAATTTTTTTTTTTTTATTTTGTTAAAAAATCAATCACAAATAGTGATTTTATTTCAAATACTTAAAATTTCTTTCACTGTGTAATGATCTACATATTTAAAAGTGTTTTTAAATCAATTTGTTGTGGTTTTATTCTTAATATAATCATCATTGTCATATAGAGTTTTTGAATAAATGATTTTCAAAATAAGAGTTCTCAGCTAAAATTTCATTTAAAATTTTATTTATTTTGATGAAATTTGATAGTTAATTTGGAAGAAAAAATTCAAAATTGATCTTGATATTCAATGTGTTAAATATGAAAATTCAAGCATTTTTATAAAAAAAATAGCAACAAATGCTTTATTGATGGATGTAAGCATAATCATAAAAATAAGTATGAAATAAAATGTAAAATTTTTAATAATAAAGAAGCAACTTAACAACAAGAAAATCTAAAAGCATGGTTGAGCTTATAAATTGTTGTGAAAAGGAATTTGGTAATGTAAATGTGCAAAAATAATCATTCGTTAAATCAAAAAATTAAAAAAATAAATAAAGAAAGAAAACAAGCAAAGAAAACATATATTTGTTTAAAAATTAAAATAATTAAAAGCAACAAATCGTATTTTTAAGCAATTTTAGCTTGACTTAAAGAAGTTAAACGATAAAGCGGTCAATTTTAAAAATAGTAAATGATGAATTATATGAAGAAAAAGTAGATTCTTAGTTGATTAATTGTTGAAATGGTTATAGATTTATAATTATTTTATTGAAAAGGTTTGCAAAGAGTAAAGAAGATTATGAATCCACAAATTCTGAAAACTCATAAACTACCAGTAATACTTATCATCAAAATGGTAAAAAGTAAAGCAGTAAATAGCAGCAATTAGCCAAGCCACCTATGCAAAACAACGTCCCATCCTTTATTACTCAAGTGACAAGAGAGTAGAAATTTAGTTTATTTCAAATCATTTTGCTACTTATCTCCTTCTCTCTCATATAGATTTCCTTAATTTTTTACTCAATTATTTATATTTTATTATTAGTGGCAAACCTATGCAATTCTACCCTTAAAATGATAATAATGAAACAAATGAAGTTCAAGAGAAAAAATAGGTTTCATTCATAGAAAGATTATGCAGTTGCTTTAAGTAAAATATTAAAATTATCAAGCTCTAGGTGTATGTATTAAATGGCTTTTTAATTCTTCTTTTTAATAGGACCAAAAAATAATATATTTCAGAAGAAGATGAAGTGAGTCAAGGTGACTAGGATAGTAATTAAAAAGTTGCAGACTCATAGCAATCATAAAAGTCAGATAACTAGGAAATCTAACAGTAATAGTAATAGCCCTAATAAAAGCAAAGGGCTCCTCTTTAAACAAGTCTCCCAAAAGTAATTTAGCCACAAGACTCCAAATATCATGTAATAAATAAATATAAAAAAGTGGAGTATTAAATATGTTTTACTGCATAAAACAAGTAGGATATATATTTAAATCTCCAATTTAAATTATTTCATAAAGTAAGAACCATAGTAAAAGTTAATAAATAAATAATTATAGGGTAAAAAGTCTCTAGTCATTGATTTAGATGAAACTTTAGTGCATAGTTCATTTACAGTTATCTAAAATGCAGATTTTACCTTACAAGTAATAAGTCTTTTTACATAATTGAGAAATAGGCTAGTAAATGTTTATTAATTAACATATTTTAACATATTAGATTACAGTATAAAATATGCCTTTTATAGTTTATGTGAAGAAAAGACCTGGCTGTGAATTCTTTTTGGAAGAACTTAGTAAATATTATGAATTAATAATCTACACAGCAAGTCTCTCGGAGGTATATTATATTTCCTTAATTGAAAATTTGAAATTAATTAATCAATTTACAATCTTTTTTTTCGAATTGTCATACCAAAAAAAATAAAATAATCTACATTATATAAAAGTATGCTGATCCAGTTATGGATAAGATAGATAAGAATGGAGTATGCTCATTAAGATTATTTAGAGAAAATTGTACTCTCTACAATGGAGTATTTGTCAAGGATTTATCATTAATGCAAAGAGATTTAAAAGATCTTATAATAATCGATGTAATTTCTAAACTTAGCTTAATTAATTATTCAGAATCATTAAATCTTATCAAAATTTAAATATTTACTAGAATTCTGAAACTTCATTCTTATTTCAACCTGCTAATGCAGTTCATATAAAATCTTTTTTTGATGATATGAAAGACAGAGAACTCTATAGATTAATCCCTGTCTTGATTTTCTTATCAAATGTAAAATAAATTTTTATTATTCTGAGTTTATTTATTTTCATATTTCCTATTGTAAAGAGCTATGATGTTCGCCATGTTGGAAATTGGTGGAGAGAATTTGAACAAAACGATTTTATTGATTATAGAGATAAAAAGAATAGACTATAAAGATTAGATAAATAAAGACTATTAGATGAACTTGGAGATTTAAGATAGAGAGATTTACAAATGGAAGCAGAATCTATGTATGATAATAGTAGTTAAATGATGATTAACTAAGGCAGAGAATCATTTACAGTCTCTCCTAAAAATAGCATGTCTTCCTAATAATAATTATTTAATGGAAAAAAATATGAAAATGATAAAAGATAGGAAAAGTATAAAAAAAATTTTATTTAAAAGAAACCATTAATGATAGAAGTACCTGAAGCTGAAGAAGAAGATAATTTACCTGCTGCAAGAAATAATGATTAATTAGGTATGAGTTAGAATATTGAATTAGAATCAGTTAGAAACAAATTACTTGCTAGTCCTGATAACTAAGAATCAGTAAGCTCAACAAAAAATGGATAAAAATAGACAGCCTTTAGATTCAACGAATACGAGGATTATAATAAAAGAATTAAAGAAGAAGATCCTTACAATTTTAAGACTCAACCAGATGCTATTGAAGAAAATAGTGAGTCATATAAGGAAATGAAATAGATTTTTGATAGTATTCGTTACTGCACCAATACTATGAATGTAAACTCTCCAGTCTCAAAAGAAAGATTTATACAGTTGCTAGATAATAATAGTTTTAGAAAAAAAACTGAGAAACATTCCTAACAGAATGATTAAGAAGCACATTATTTTGCATCTCCAAAAAAGTTATAAGTTTAGAATAGTAAAGAAGAAAATGTAAAAAAAGAACAAGAAGGTTTAATGAGCTAACTAAGCTATAAACCTGAAATTTAAGATGAAGAATAGGACGAGCTAACAAATAAAGACAGCGATGATATAGCAATTATTAATAAAGAAGACTAAGATGATAGTAGCTAAAATTGAAAGAAACAAAATACTAATCCAAACATTTTCTAAATTAAAAATACTAAATATATTAGGGAAAGAATAATAATTTATAAGCTCTAATTACTATTAGTAACTAAATGATGATAATATAAATAACTAACCAACTACAATAAGAATTTTCATTATAAAAATAATTAGCAATCAAAATAAAACTCAATAAGAAAGAAGCATTCATTCATTAATTTACATATATTCAAATTCAAATAAATAAATTTAATTAAAAATTATTAACATTTTAAAAAATTGTTTGACTTGCTCACAAAATCATATAAATGCATAATTTATTTATTTTAAAGCTAGTTTAGATAGTTTAAATTGCACTAGCAATAAAAACATAAATAAAATCTGTCAGCGTATAAGCTTATAACAAAAAGAAGGTGAGCTATAGATTTTATATATCATTTTAAAACATTTGCATAATAAATTCATCTAAATAAGATTAAAATTATTAGAATTATGTAAAATAAAAATAATTTAAAGTTATTTATTATTTATAAAAATTAATTTATAATTAATACTAATTTTTGTATAAAAATAAATTTCTTCTTCAAATAATTTATTCATTTTTTATTTTTACTTATATGTTTTTTAAAATTATAAAAATCTTATTCTTTGAATTTATATGGTAATTAACATCTTAGTCATTTTATTTAAAAAAATAGGTTTTAATTTTTTGTCAAACCATTTTATTTGAAAGAAATTATCTTTATTTAATTTATTAAAATTTCTATTTTAATCATTTAATTATATTACTTTACAGCAAAAATATCAATCATAATAAATAATTGTTTTTTCTAATATCAAAAAATTAAAAAGGAAAGATAGTTTTGACAGATTTTATTGAAGATTAATTTACTGATGTAATAATGATGATAATAATAATAAAATAGTTAAAACTAGATTTCCCATTCATTAATTATTTAAAAATTTGAGTTAAAGTTCCAAAAATTTCAATTAATATTTTGAAAAAATAAACTGATCAAAAGTTGATTTATACAAAAATAATTATTTCAGAGTAAAATTATATAACTTTTTTCTAGAGATAAATTCACAATCCGATATCATAAAAATAGAAGAAAAAAAAAATTTTTTAAAGATTTTTTGCTTAATTTTTTGATTTAATAAATTAATTTGCTTTTAATTACATGAAGAAATAAATTATTTTTTTATCAAGAAATTGAATTTTTTTTATCTACTTATTATTAATTTACCAAATTAGTTTTTTAGTTTAATTTTTTTTCTTGCTTAGCGAAATCATTTCCAAATGTGTAATCTTCGTTGAAATATTTTTCATCATCATCTTAATCGTCTATTAAATTTTCTTATTTTTATACAACGTTCTTTTAAATAATTGTCCTTTCCATAATAGTTCTCCCTTTTCTTCTGTTATTTAAATTGTTTTCTCTTTCTTTTAGCTTTTAATTAAGACTTTCAACATTTTGCTTTTACTATTATTGCTATATTTATCTGCTTCTATTTTATTTAATACCTTTTTCTATTTCTAAAACTCTTTTAGCATTCTCTTCACCTTCATTTATATAATTTTCTCTATACTTAGTTATGCTTTCTAGCTTCTTTTCTATTATCTGTTAAAATTATCATTTTAAGTGATATTTAATAGAATATAAAATAATTAATTATTTACATGCATTTAATTTCTCATTTCTTTTGTGTCAATATTTTAGTTTGACATCATTGATAAAAGATCGATATTTTAAATAGTATCACTTCCTTTAGTAACTTTATTCTCTGCTTCATCTATACATTTAACAATTTAATAAATTTTTTCTCCTATTTTTTGCATATCTAGATCTTCTCCTTCAGAAATTTATACTTTACTGACATTGAACTTTTTTAAACTTATCAAATTTTATCTCCTTCTTTATGCAATCTTTTAAGTTTTATTAAATATATAAACAGTGTATATTAAAAATTTACTTCTTTTTATTTTTCCAGCTCTTTAATTCTTTCACTATTTTCTTTCTTTTTTTAATCCAATTTCAACTACAATCTAATTTTTTCTTTCTTTTTATTCTCAAATTCTTCTTCAGATTCATTGTTATTTTAGCAATAATATAAATTTTTTTCTTAAATGTGATTTAAAATGTCTTTTAATTAAGCAGGTGTAAAAGGAATAACATAAGTTTATTTAGCAGGATTAGCTTATTAAGAATTTTCTGCAGCTGCACCAACTCCTCCAGGCTAATTAGGTTATGTAAGATATAAAAAGTCATTATTATCTTTACTACTTCCTTATTTTTATTTGTTTTTGTCATCAAAATAGTTATTATTTGATCCATATATTTCTTGATATTTTACCTGAACAAAAATAATTAATGTAATTGTAGAGGTAAATTAAAATTACTTTAATTTTATCAACAAATTATTTATAAGTCAATAAAGTTTTATATTCTTCCTCCTTTCTAGATATTTTTTATTCTATTCTTTCTAGTTCACCCTATAACTAATTCCATTTTTCTTTATTTTTTTCCTTTTCTTTCTATTGTTTTTCAGCTTCCTATCAATTTTATATTTAATAAACATCAAAGAATACGTTTTTAATAGAATTTAAAACCTTTTAAGCTTCATTTGCATCACTTTCTACTTCTTTGATGAATTAATTAACCATAGTCCAATCATTTTCAAAATACTTTTTTATTAATTAAATTGTATTTACAAAATTTATATTGAACTAATTGTTGTTACAAATTTTCTTGCTTTTAAAGACTCTTTTTCATTTTTAATAAAATCTTCAAGTCTCTCTGTTTCCTCTTTTTTATTATAGATATTCATATTTGAAAGACATATTTCCCTCTTCTTTTTAATAAACTCTGCTACAGTTTCCCTTTTTTCCTTTAATATGTTGTTTATTCTATTTATTTATTTTCTAATATCATTATCTGAACTATCCCTGCATGTTTTTTATAAAAATGTAAGCAATTTCATCAAACCAAATGTAATTAATATACCAAATTAAGACACTTTTAGCTTTCCTTTTTTCATCTTCCCTTTTTTAATCTCTTGCTAATGTTTCTTCTCTCGCCTTAGCCATTTTTTCAGCTATTAAATAACATTGCATTGAAGCTAACTAAATAAAAAATCAATTCATACCTTCTTCATCTAAAGCCCTTATAATACCAAATTTTTTAGATATTTTTGTCTTGGAATATAATCTTTCACTAATTTCCATATCAGCTACTCGTTCCTTTATTCAAATAAATACAAAACATTGATTACTTTTCTTGCTAAGCTAATTGAAATCAATGATGTTAAGCATCTATATTTAATGTACCTTTTATTCCTAAACTTCAAGTTTTTGAACTAGCTGTATTTAAAGAATGAGATTTAAAATGAGAAGTCCATTTTTTATAGAATTAAATATACTTTTTTAGGATTAGTTTCTAATGAAAATGGGTTATCTACTAAAAGCGTCTTTTCAGTCATTTTAAATAAGTACTTAAATAGTTAGTTAGCTATTTGTATATTCTTTGAAATTATAATTTAAAATTGTAATTAATAAATCAGAAATAATAATATCTATCATCACAAAATGATAATAATCAATTAAAATTTAAGTTTCAAATCAATATTAAATCCAAACATTATTAATACAAACATATTTAAAAATTATTTTATTCCAGTACATTTTTAGAATATTTAGCTTTTAAAGTTTCCAAAAATCATTAAAAATTACTTTGAACTTTAAGAATAATTTTAAATAAAAATAATCATTAAGAAGACTTTCAGAAAATCAAAACATTGATAAATAATGAATTCAAACATTATTTCATAAAATTATAAACACTTAAAAGTTTTTTTTGTCCACTTTTTAATTTATTTAGCAGATCAAATTAAAAATAATTTTCCAATTTAAAATAAATTCAACAAATTATTCAATTTTAACTTTAAAAACTGCAATAATAATTAAATTTTTTGAACAAAATAAATAAAAAATATATTATATCTAGTTATTAATTGAAAAATACCATAATGAAAGCTATTCAACAATTTTTAATGAAAAAAATAAATGGGAAATTGGTTTATTTTATTATAAAATTAATAATTAGGAATAAAATATTTTGTACATTTGGGGATTAAAATGATTAAGTAAGTATTAAATAATTCAGAATATATCTTAATATATGTGTTTTTGATAGTTGTACTTGTTTTTAATTTAACTTTAATAATTTGCAAAAAAAAATAAAAAACTACATAAATAATAAAAAAATTAATAAATTTTTGAAAATTAAAAACTTAGCTTTATACTAATAACAATAATTCAAGAAAAAATGACAAGCAAAGAAGCCTCAAAGAAGGAGAATTTATGGAATAATATCTTAAGTGAAACAGGATAAAAAAATAAATATTAAAATAAGTAGGTTCTTGTTTTAGGAACTAGAGGGTCTGGCAAAAGAACTTTAATAGATTCCCTACATGAAATTTCTTAAACAGTTTACCCAAAAATAAGTATAATTATTGCATTTTTAGAATAGCAAATGAGATAGTTATTGGCTTTTAATAGCTTTTTTAGCATACAATTACAGATTAGTTTATATTACTATCTTTGCAATTCTCACTATTTAATTTGTTTTTTTTAGGATCAAATGAAATGCAAAGTGGAAAACTTAGAGTTGCAGGTTCAGTTTCTGCTCTAGATTATGTTTATTTAAACGTAAAGAATTTAGATGATTAGGATGAAGGTAAATTTCAAAATATATGATAGGAAAATCGTTAATTAATAATTTCTTAAACTAATAGATACTATGGCTAAATTAAGTGTTTATATAATTGATGAAGAAACCTAAAAGTATTGACTGTTAATTTATTTCTTTTTTTTATTTGACATTCAAATGCTAGAAATGCAAATTAGAGATCAAGATATTTAAATTTATTTTTATGAATTTTAGCTAATTATTGCCAATCGTATTGAAATAAAATACAGTAAAGGATACTTTAATAACTATTATGCTTGACCTTTCAGAGGTATTTACTTAATTATTAGATATTAGTTTTGTAAAATATTGGTTTAACATTTGAAAAATAAATAAAGCCTTGGACTTTTATGGAGCAATTGGACAAATGGATAGAAATGATAACAAATCACTTATAATCTTTATAAATAAATCTTGATACCTTGGATTTAATGAGAGCTAAAAGTATTTATTTTATGATTATGTTTATTCTTAACAATTAATCATTTAAATTAGTTGAAAAATTATTTAGAGACTACAAAGAACCTGTTTTTGACTCTGATGGAAAATTAGTTAATAAATCTGATACTTAAATTTCTCCTGAAGAAGAAGTAGAGTTGACAAAATTAAAAGTAAATCTTTATTTTTAAGCAAGCAGCTAATATTATTTTTTAATAAAGAGCAGTGTACCTCTCCCTGAAGGCTCATTAACTTCTAATTTAGGTATTCCAATTGTTATTGTTGCTAATAAGGTATGTTTCTCTCAAGCCGTTTTTATATAAAATAATATTTACTTAAACAAAAGTCTGATATCATTGCTCAGAATAATGATCAATAAAGCTAAATTATTCTTTATTATTTGAGAAAGTATTGTCTTCAATGTAAAATTTAATAAAAATAATTAAAATTATCTCAATATTTTTATTACTAAAAATTAAAGATGGTGCAAGTTTGATCTTTACTTCTAGCAAGAACTTAGAAAGCTTATAAATTTATTATGAATATATTCTTCATAATTTATATGGTTTTACTAATAAGAATAAATCAGAAATATACACTATTGAATAAATTTTTATTCCTTCTGGCTCAGACAATTTAAATCTCTTGAAGTATTCAAAATCATTATTAATAAACTAGAGCTAATGCTTATTTTTTTATTTTTGAAGGTAGAGTAATTCAAATATTTTTGAATAATGTGATACTAAGCCCTATGAAGAGCTAATTAAAAGGCCAGTCAGTAAAAATCAAAGATAGGAAGAAGTAGTTTGTGAAGATGAATAAGAATTTTTAAAGAATCTGCTTAATGATAAATCTAATCCTGAACCTATCTAAAGTGTCAAATCTTCTATTTCTTCTATTCTTTAATCAGGAACAAGCACTACTTCTACAAGAATAGTAAATCCCCCTACAGTAGGTAACCAAGGTAATCCAACAAGTGTAGCTAAATTCTACTAGACTCTCCTTAACTAACCAAATGAAAGAAAAATTAGAGAAAATGTAGAAAGAGACTTAACACAAAGAGTAGGAAACAGTACAAATAATTATTTTAGAAATGATGAAATTCAACAAGTCAAAGATATTATTAAAAAATAAAATTGAAAATATTTTATTTTCATAATTAAGGCATAAAGAAAAACGTTTTTTAGTTATCTCAAACATTAATAAATTATTACTACTACATGTTTTTACCAGTAACTTATTCCTTTCAAACTTATTAACAGTTTACTTATTTGAATACAAATATTAATAATATATTTTTAAAGTTATCAATTGTTTTTTGATTAAAAAAATTTTTTTTATTTTATTTTGATAAGATTAAAAAAAATAAATGCTAATGTGTTTGCAATAAAAAAAAGAAAAAAAGAGGTTAATTAATAAAAAAGTAATTAATTTTTTGTTTTTTGCTTTTTGGTAACATTTAAACAGTGCCTAATCACTGAATACAAATATTTCTGATCAAGATCTTATTTAAAACATCTATATTTTAGAATTTAAATATTGATTCTATTGATCTCTTTAAATTATATTTTTAGGGTCTAAAGAAACCAGAATAAATTGATAATACCTTAGCACATAATATTCATAAATAATAAATAAATAATAGCACTTTTAAAATTAGTTAATATAAAAATTATAAAGAAGTAGGAATATCCAAAATATACTCAAATAAACGCATTTTACTCTATCAATGAAAAACGCATAAAATTAAGATAATATGATGAATTTTAAATTTATCATTGTAGGAGATTCAGGTATTTTAATTTCATAGCAGCATTCTTCCTCTTGATGAATACATATATTTTTCATTTAAGGGTTTATTTTTGAGAATAATTTTTTTAAATAAAGGTGTAGGAAAGTCATGCATGCTTATAAGATATTCAAGAAATGATTTTGTTGCTGATTATAATGCAACTATAGGTGTTGAATTTTAATCAAAAATAGTAAAGATAAACGATGCAAGTGTAAAACTTTAAATTTGGGATACTGCTGGACAAGAATCATTTAGATCAATTGTCAAATCTTTTTACAAAAAAACAGTAGGAGTTCTTTTAGTATACAATATAACAAAGTAAACAATTAAGTTATTAAGCAAAAGTATTTATTTAAGAGTGTTAATAAATATAATATAGTAAAGAATCATTTTAATCTATAAAACATTGGCTATAAGAAGCAAGAGAAAATTCTGAAGAATCAGCAATATTTGTACTTGTTGGAGCACAGTCAGATAGAGAAAAAGAGTAGAATATAAAAATATATATCATTAGTAAAAGATTTTTTAATAAATAAAATAGTCGTAAAATTACTAGAGAAGAAGCTGAACAATTTTAAAAAGCAAACTAAATAGATTTATTCTTTGAAGTATCTTCAAAAAGCAATAGTTTTATAGATGAAGTAAGTTATTTTATTATGAAATTTCTTAATAAAGTTCTTAAATACTATAAAAAAGTGTTTTGAAAAAACAGCATAAGCTGCATTTATGAAATAAGTCAATTTATCATTAAAGAAAAGCTTTTAGGGAAATTCATTTATTAGTAATAATGGAAATATTCGTTCACATAATTAATCAGTTCCACTAAAAGAATAAAGTAGAAGATCAAGCTAAAAGAATGGATGTTGCTGATAGTATTAGAAAGAGTTAATTGGTAGTGAAAATACTAAATGAAAAAACTTCTAATAATTTTTTACCAGTTAAATAATAAAAAAAAAGAAAAGAATAAATGAATAACTTATCTATTTTTAAGATCATAATTCCTAATTAAATAATATCTATTAATATCTTAATAAATCTGTATATAAATTTTATTTATAATTACTTAAAATATCAAATTTTATATTGTTAATATCTTTTAATTTTGCTCAATTTTTAATTTTTTAAGGTTCTATTATTTGTTTTAAAATATTATCATAAACGCTATACTTGCCTTATTAGAATATTTAAGGTAATTTTATGGTAAAAAAATATAATTAGTTGTTTATATTTTAAAGTTAGCTATATTTTTAATCAGATAAGTTAAGATAATTATTCAAAATATTTACTTTTTTAGAAAAATATTCTTTAAAATTAAGGTTTCTTTTGGTATGATTTTTGTTTTAAAAATAGATAAAGCAAGTGGCAAAAATACAGATAGTTTATTCATATTTTTTGAGATTTTTTAAAGGAGAATTTATAAAAATATGATAAATTATGTTGCCAAATTAATTTTATATTAAAAGATGAAAGAATAGACTACAATATATATAATATAATTAACTTAAGCAGTCTATTCGATTTTATATTTATAAATTTTAAATTAATTAATTTTTTTAATTACTTTCTTCAGCATGATAAAAATGTAATTTGATCTCCTTAATGATCAAGAGAGTAAAAAAAGAAGAATTAATGTGGGAACTCTAGTATATAGGAACTATCGAATCTACAACTTACATTGAGATCAATATTGAAGAACTCTACTGTATAGAGGAAAGGTACGTATTTTATTAAGATATTATTTTTTTCTTGAATGATAAAGTTGGCTGCTCTATCTTTTTGTTTATATTTATTTTCCGATTTTTCTTTCTTTTTAATATCACCTTGCTTGTTAACCATGAAATCCATAGAGTTCTAAAGCTAAGAATCACTTATTCCCATGATAATATTTCCTTAGAGTTTATCTATTCTAATTTTGAACATTTATACCATAGGTGAATGCACATAAAATGGTCTGTTTAAGAAGAAGTGTAAAAAATCTTTTTTCTTTTTTTGTTCATTAAACGAATCTTTGTCAAGTATAGCTTGGTTTCCTAAAAACTTAAAATTGTTAGTGAAAACTGTCTAAAATGAAAAGCTATTTATATTATCTGGGATACCCATTTAGATTGTACTTAATTAAAGTCTTAATAGTTAAACTTCTGTAGCTAATTAATCCACTTTTGCTATTAAGTTGACTGATTTTTTATCTTTTTCCATTATTTATAATTGAAGGCATTTTAATTCTGTGTGAGCTTCAAAAAAAACTCTTCTTGGCTACTCAAATTAACACTTTTCACATTTTTCGTTGATTTCTTTACAAGATTAAATGTGTTCATCTATATTTTTTTTGATAATCACTTCTTTACATCCTTCGCATTTTACTCCTTCATATGGACATTTGAGGCAATGCTTCTCATAACAATCATAAGGTAAGATTTCAGTACATCCATTTTCATAGTAGAAACATTTTATTTTCATACTACCTAGTAATTTATTAACTAAGGGGATGTTGGTACCCTTAAATATTTATTTACAATGAGGACATGTTTATCTATTTAGAATATTTGGGTTGTTTGATAATATTTATTACTGTTATTGCAACTAGATTTGTTATAATTAGAATTAGTTTTAATTCTAAATGCCTTGCTATAATTATTACGAAACATGATAAATAAGCTATTATCCTCCTCCTGCTAGGCGGTCTTAATTTTATTACTAGAATTGTATTATATTAGCATGTGTATCTTATTCTTAAGATGATTGGGCTGATTATTAGCTAGGAAAAGGCTAAGAATTAAACAAAAAAGGGTCATCATCTTCATCATCCTCATGACTAGATCTCCCTAATTAAAAGAATGAATTTAGCTCAAAAGAAAAATATATAGAAAATATTTACTATTATTTTGTTAGTTTTAAGAAGCATAAAAAATATTATTTTAAGAGTTGCTGTTGAAGTTGTTTGGTTCTCTAAATGCATTAATATTATTATTGAATATATTTTATAATAAATTAATAGTGTTTTCTCCATTATTATTTCCAATATTGTTATTTAGTGGCATACTATTGCTTCCATTTTGATTCGCTCTGGAAGCTGGTTTGGTAGATATCCATTCGTTGATGCAAGCTTTGCAAAATGACTAAGTACAACCAGAACAAGAAATAGGTTTAAATAAGATGTTCATACAAATTGGACAAGTTAGGACATCTAATTCATTCTTAGCCTCAACAACTTAACTTCTCACAATACTTTACTCTTAAAATTTTTCATTTGAAAGTTTCTTATTTTCTTCATCTTTTTCACTGAAGTAACCAAAAGTAATATCTTTAGAGTTATCGCTGCTAACTTTTTGTTCTTCAATATTCATTAAAACTAGTTATCCTTCTATAAAAATACTAACACAGAATTTTGAGTATCAATCACTTTTAATTAATTAAAACACTGTATGCAAATTTGAAAAATTATAATTTTTACCTTAGAGGTATCACTCATAAAACAAATCTAATGCATTCTTTATATAAAAAAATCTAATTAATTTATTTTATATTTACTCTCAGGAGTTTGAGGTAATCAACAAATCTCTACAACATATGAATTATTTTACATAAAATTGCAAAATTTGTAATTTAATTTTTGAAGATATTTGCTAAAAGTAGTTTTTACAATACTCTTTATATATTTATGGTAAAATCATATTTTAATTTTATGTGAATGCACTTTTATAAAAAAATATTTATCTGAATTTATTTATTATTTAATACAAAGAAAACAAATATAAATAGGACACAACTTATTTTATTTTGTTTTTTGAATTCCAAATTCAATTTTATAAATTTTAAGATTTTTCTAAATCAGTTTTCTTCTTTTCTAATTTGGCATGTTCCTTTTTTTTCTTTGCTGCTTCCTTGTTTTAGTTTTTTTTTTCTGCTTTCTATTTTAAATATTTAATTTTATATTAGTTTAATAAAATACTTTTTTTACCTTCTTAGAAATTCTTTCTCTCTTTTTGTTTTAGATGTCACCATCAAATACTATATTTCTGATTTTTCTTTATTCAAGCTAATCTTTCTCTGATTTCTTTATTTTTAAATCGTAGAAAAAAATTAGATTTAATCTTAATTAATTGAAAATTTTACCTTGAGATAGAAGTCAGAAATTTCAGCAAAGCTTATTGCATATCCTTTCATAATAAAATACAAATAGTATCTAAAAGGGGATATTTTTTTCTTCAGCTTAAAAATGATAAAAGACATCAATAAAATAACTGTCTCTACAGCTAAGAAATCAACAACCCAGCAAATTCCAAAACGTGCAATAACTGGACCATAATCTTTTACATAACGTTTCTACCCAAATAAGATCAATAGAATGCTATCACCTAAAAATATTAGGATAGAAATTACTATCTAACCAATTTAGTATCTAGAATCAAAAGCTTATGCAAAATATTAAGAACCTCCTCTTAAAGAAGTATATTTTACTGATTAAGAAGATTAAAAGAAAAAGAAGTTGTATAGTGAAAAAAAGAATTAAGTAATAACTGGAGCTAAAAATATTGTAATGACATAAGATTCTATATTCTCTAAATCATTAGTAATAACACTACTTGCACCAATACTTAAGCCAATTAAATTAAATTGCAAAATAGTGAGCATCTTATTTGCCTTTAATTTAGAATCTTTAACCAAAATAGAAATCAAAGAATGGTGATTATACCACTGAAAATAATTTAAAGGATTCTTTATTAATAAAATCTAATTATCTTCATCTAAATTTTGGTTATCTTAATTATTTTTAATTTTTATCACATTTTGCTTCAAAACAAAATCTTATTCATTCCAAATTTCTGTTGCTATATTTTTTTCAATAATTGCATCTTGATTTGCTAAACTATTAGCTCTCATAGTATTAGATTTAGGACTACGATTAGAGTATAAACTAAGAACACTTTCTCTACGTTAAAAAGATCTTTAAACTTCATACAGTTATGGGTTCTTTTTTACTCCACCAGAGTTAGACATTTATGGATTTTCATTGTAATTAAATGAGTTCATTCTCTTATCAACATATTAGCCAAAGCCAAAATCTTCTTTTTCATTTTTATTTTTCTTTAACTTGTACTTATCAACGAATGAAGCTAACTCTTAATTTTTGTTATCTGTTTTATTTTGCATTTTGTTATTTGGTGTGTCTAAATTATTTGATTAATAAAGTAGATTCATATCCTTTTTTATTTTATTCAACAAAGCCAAATCTCTATTGTTTTCATCTTCTTCAGTCTTTCCAATTGTATTTAATCCTAACTCAATATCATTCTAAGGATTATTTTTATCATTCTTTCCTTCTTATTTCTATTCTTTTTCTTTCTTTTTCTATTCTCTTTCATGCTTTTACTTTTTTTGAGCTTCGTCTTTTTTAATTCTTTGTATAATAAACTAAATCATTTTACGTATTATTTGTGTAACCTAAAATTTAATGAGGAGGAATAGTACCAATACTGATGAACACCAAATCAAAACAAAATATAACCCAAAAGGTGTCTAAAAATTATCTGGGTATTTAAATGGAGTAATACCAAGGAATTGTAGATGACTTAAAATAACTATATTTTCATTCTACACTTCTAAAAAAGAATCAATATAGTAAGGGTTTTTGTTTGCATTTTAGAGATTCAAAGATTAAATTAAATCTTATTTTAACCAATCTTAAATAGACAGACTCTTTTATCCTGGCTAAGTTGGAACATAAGTAGTAATTTTTACTTCAGTATGTGGGAGTATCTAAAAAAGTTATTTTTTATCTACCGCTTCACTAGAATAATTAGGAGTAAGATTTGCTTTTCTTATTGCAAATCTACTCAGATGATAAGTTTAGCACAAAACATAATAGTTATTTATGATTTTAACAAAACTGATTCCTTGTGTTGACCATTAGTTTGCATTATCGTCAAAGTATACACATTCAAATAATGAAGAGGTAATCTTAGTAGTATCATTTATTATTAGCGGTGCTTATAGAGCAAGCTAAATCAGAAAGGGTTACTATAAATTGCTATATATAATTTTTTACTTACTTTCATCAGAAAAGAGATCAATATCATAAATAGGGGATAACAAAACAGAATAGGTATCAGATTTAGTTTGAGGTATAAATGTATTAACTCTTTAAATAATAGTAAGTTTATTCCAATCTTTTACAACTTCTGGTGGTATGCTAATACTAATACTATCATAAGATACAGTTAAATATGTTTATTATCTCTATTGCTAGCTTACTTTTTTATCATTAGCTCTAATTTGCTATAATGTTACTAAATTTATTTTACAGAAGTTACACTCAAGAGTTAGGCTCTGACTTAAATATGAATTGTTTGAGAAATATACACCCCAAAGATTTTTAAGGTTCTTGAGTTAATTAATAATTTGCGATCTCTGAGTGCTTGACACAAAGGAAGAAACCATAATATTGAGCTCTAAATTCTCCATAATAATAAATATATCTTGAATAAAATCAAGTATTTAATCATACATTTTAGTTTATAATATAGAAGTTAAATATTAAATAATAGTTGTAAAAAACATGCTTGAGTCATTAATATTTAAGTTATAGACTAATAATTTTCTTATCAAAGGAATGATACCCATATTCGTTTTTGGAGGAGTAGCAGAAACTTATTCCTCTATACTTTTGATGATTTAATTTTACAAAAAATTAGAAACTCTTTGCAACAATTTTGCTTAGTAATCTTAAGAATCATATTAACAAAAAATACCAAAGTATTAGTCTTTACAAATACAAGTTATACTGCCTAACTAATCAATGCTTTGATCACATTTTTAAAAAAACTAAGACCAAATTTTGTTTACTTATTCAATAGTTAGAGGATTATTTTGGTTATTTATTTCTATTTCTAGAGAATTTTATGCAAGTAACAAGGTAAATTAATCAATAGCTATTTAATTTATGACATGATCTAAAGAATATGCCAATTATACCTATTGACTATATTATATTTAGCTTGGGTTTTTTTCTGCATAATCAACTAAGGTTTATATTTATTAATTTAATACTTATATCTCTTATGAAAAGGCTGGTATTGTTAAATTTTAGAATAAAATTGCAAAGTCTTGTTGCTATTATTCTTAAGCTGTATCTGTGCTTGAAGAATTACCCCTAATTACTAGAGAGCAAATATAATTTTAATCAACATTTGAAACAGGGAAGTAATATTTATCTGTAGAAGACTCAAAACTGTCATCAATCAACAGATTTTTTTATTCGTTTGATATATCCATTAAATTTACAGTTAGTTCATCAAACAAAAGCAAATTTTAATAAGAAACTAAATAGATATTGTTGACTATCTTAATCTTTTCACATTGAATTCTATAAATTAGATAAGACCTTGTTGTGTCAAAGAAACCCATTGAAAAAGAGTAAAAATTATTAAAAGCATTTTTATCATCCTAGTAGGGTTAATTAACAGTAAATTTACCTCCCATCATCTCTTTTTTTACAAATACTGTTACAATTTAATTAAAAGATATATTATTTGGTAGGGTAACTTCTAATTAAAATATGTGTTTTTAGTTTCCTCTCAAATATTTTTGACTTATAAATAAAATAAGATTATATTTATAAACAAAACTGTTGATTCCAGTAAAAAGTTATTAAATTGTCTAATCAGTTGAGCTAATTAATTTCCACTCTATGCTTACTATCTTTCCTGGATCTATATTAATTAATACTGCTTCGATTTCAAGGTCTTAAAATGGAGAAACACCTTAATTTGAAAAGGCATCAGCATTTAAGATTTGTACACTTTGATAAGAAGTAGCAATACATCTATTTGTGCCACTTTGAACTTAAAATCCAAAAGGACATTTTGTTAGACACTAATTTACATACAAAACCAAACTCTAAATGCAAAAAGAGCAGTTATTTTAGCAAATCAAACACATTGTATTATCTGGACTGACAATATATCCATTTAAACAAATTGGATTACAAATATTAGTACCTTAATGAATTAAATTTCCAAAGTTACATATGATGCAAGAATTATTTGTTGGCCCATTACACGTCTAGCAATTTTTATCACAAATTTAACATTATCTATTAATCAAATCTATATAATAACCATCAGGGCATTTACTTGTGCATATTTTCTGATTTTTAATATCTGTGTAAGAATATAATGAACATTTATCAGTACATTACTTTAGATTCTCATTTTAGAAATCAGTGATGCTACATTTATCAACACACTGTTTTGTTATTAGATTACTATACAAATTAGGAGGACACACACTTAAGCAACTTGAATTATATAAAAAGAAATCTGAGTTTTAACAGCTAATACAAACTGCTACTTACTTCACCTAATCTATAACACACTTAGAACATCCTTCCTTTTTAAAATTTTCAAAAAATGAAATGAATATACTTTTAAATTATTATATTAAATATTAATACAATTTGGCACTAGCAGGTTGATTTAGAATCTGGAACTAACTAATATGGGCAAGCTATGTAGCACTAATTCTCATAAAAATAATATCCTGGGACACAACTCTAGCATTAGTTTTTAGCATTGGAAAGACAAGTTAAGCAGCCTTAAAAACAGTTATCGCATCTACCCGATATGTCTATTTAATTTTACTTTAATACATAAAACTTTGGAGGACAAGAAGTGCAACTTGTTATTAAACTATCATTGCAGGTTCTACAACTACTATCACAGTTAAAACACTAATTATTTTTACTATATTATTACTAAAGACATGACTTACATTATGTTTAAGTAGATTCTGATTTATAATAACCATTCGAACATGTATCACAAACTTAAACCAATTATTGAGTTGAATCATCTATTTAAGTTCTGCATATTGAACAACTAGAGCTACATTAAATGCATTTTTCAATACTTTTACTATTGTAGTAATAACCATTCACACATCCAGTGCATTCGTATATTGTAGGCCCAGTACAAGTTGAGCAAGGACTCTATTTAAATTAATAATAAATTAAAAATTTTTCAAAAATATATTTATATTCTATAAGAAAGATTATTTACTTAGCAAGATTTACAAGTATTGGTAATTGGATCTTAGTAAAATGTTGAAGGACAACTATCAGTATTTTTAATGCATTGATTTGTAGATTAATTAAAGAAAAATCCTATAAAGCAGCTTGTACATTAAGTACTTGAATTACTACATGTTAAACAAGTTGAACTGCAAGGAACACAGCTATTACTTTGTAAATAGTATCCATCTATACATGACAAACACTTATCACTGCTATTTGATACACAACTTTTGCAAAGAGGATGGCAACTAGAGCAAATCTACTTTACTTAATCTGGAAAGTATCCTCCTAAACCTTTGCACTCACTATCAGTTAGACACTAATTATTAATCAAAAAATATGTCTTTTAACAAAAGTAACATTAATTTGAGTTTGGTCCAAAACACAAAGTACATCTCGAAGAACATGATTCACAAGTGCTATTATTAGGGTCAGAAGAATTGATACTTAAATAATAATTGTTAGTACATGCCATGCATCTATTAGCTGAATAACAAAATTAACATTTAATATTACAATTTACACAAGTTGAAGGATCAGTGCTAACATATTAATTTTGCAAACAAGATCTAACACAGGTAACTTTTTTATTAAATAATTTATTTTAAAATTTAGTGGGCATAAATATTTTTTTATGTTGAAAAAAAATTAAATTTTACTTGAACCATCTCCATTTTATGTGAGTATAAATCCAGAATCACATAATGTACAATTTTAACTATTTGTACATTAAAGGCAGTTATCTGAACATTAACTGCAACTTTTGTAAATTAAATCTAAAAAATATCCTCTAAGGCAAACAGTACATGAAGTAGGGCCATTGCATGATGTGCAGTTATCAATGTTACACTAAACACAGAGTCTTGACTCTAATTCTTAATAGTAGCCTGCATTACATGTATTTACACACACAGAAGGAGAATTATTTGTAGCTGGCATCAAATAATAAGAAGGGCCACATTTTGCACAAGAGTTACCATCTTCACATAACAAACAATTTGAGCTGCATACTAAACAAACTTTTGTAGTTGGGTCATAATAGTATCCATCCTAACAAGAAGAGCATTAAACTTATTTTGAGCCTTCTTAAGAACACTTTAAACATCCTTAAGGACAAGTAGTACAGCTCTAGTCATTTGGATTCTAATAATACCCATCTATAGGAGGACAATATGGTTCACATAATCCTGTTCCCTAATCTAATCTAAATCCACTCTAACAAGTTTGGCATGAAATTTAATTTAAGCAAGTCTAGCAATTTTAAATTGCATCAGAGCATTTCTAACAAGTCCCATCTATATTTAAGTAAAATGAGCTACTAATGCAAGAAGTACAGGCCTATTGATTGCAAGTTAAACATTTATCAGGGCATAATTGACAATATTATTTAGTATAGTTTGGGAATGTTTAGCTACTGCAAATAGAAGATTAACTCATCTTGAAACATTTTTAACCATCTTAAAAATAACCTACTGCGCAGTTATTACATGCCTATTGCCCTGCCATGCAACCTAAACAGTCTGAGGATGTAGGTCCATTACAAAGTTTACATGCAGAGTCGCAAGGCATGCACACTTACACTTAACTATTCTAAGCTTAAGACATGTAAAAACCATTTTTACATGTAGTGCATTAAGTAGAAGTTTTACATGAAGAGCAGTTTAAGCTGCTAGGGCAAAGTGTACATATATTTTAAGAATTAGAATAGTAACCTTATGGACATTCACTTAAGCATTGATTTTTATAAAAATACAATTAAGATGTACATGAAGTACACTAATCAGAGAGACTTCCTGAGCAGTTTAAACAGCTACTATGACAATTTTGGCACAAATATTAATCTTTTAAACAAAAAAATTATTAAAAATAATCCAATTACTTTTAGAAAAATGGAACTTAAGAAATGAGAAAAAAGTCTTCAATTAAAGTAATAATTTAATCCTACAATAAAAAATATAAAGCTATTTTTATTGAATTTATTTAAACTTTAAAATTTTCGTATTCTTCACCATCTTTTGTATTTGTAGTTAATTTTTTGAAAATTAAAAAATGAATCAGAAATTTATTTTATTTTTATCTTATATTCTTTTAAAATTCGTAAAATAAAAATTATTATTTTTTAATAAGAATTACTGTTTGACTTAGCTATAAAATATGAGTTATTGCACTCAATGCATCCATTAGCATCACATCTACTACAATTACTGGGACATTAAACCTTTTTACAATCCTTATCAAAATAATATCCTGATGGAAATTAACATTAAGGTGGCTTTAAGCAACTATCTAGTTAAGCTATACAACTTGTACAAGTTGCAGGGTCTGAACTTGTACACTAAGAGCAATTATATGGGCATGGCTAGCATGTTTAAGTAGAAGAATCTAAAAAATAACCAGATATACCTAATTTTAAAACTAATTGATATTTTGTTTGCTTTTTTAAAAATAATACATTTAGAGCAAACATTTGCACTAGTGCAAGCTGAACAATATTATGGACACTTTTAACATTAGGGAAATATTCCTGAAACAGCAAAATATCTAGAGGGGCAAGTCTATATACATTATCCATCCAAGAAAAAAAAATTTGGTTAACACCCGTTATAGCATTAGTATTAGTTGAAGCAACTAACACAGCTAGAAGGGCATTATTAACAGGTATTTGTAGAAAAATTTAAGTAGAATCCTTAATTACAATTAGATTAACACACATTTCCTTCTATTGAATTTTAAAATAAAAACGTCAAATTTCAATTTATATATTTAAAAAAACTAAATGCTTACAAATTACTTAATTGCTAAGACACTATTTTTCACAAGTGTTACTCTACAAATAATACCCTTCTATACAGTCTGTGCATGTCGTACTTTAGTTTATACAACTAGAACAAGGAATACTACAGGTTAGACATTATCCGTTTTGAAGAAATTATCCAAGTTAGCAAACTAGCAAAAGCCTTTCCTTCATTAATGTAAAAAAATGAATAATTTTAGGCTGCTTCCTCTCTTATTTTTATTCAAAAACCTATTATTCATCTAAACATTTATCAATAGATATGCATTCATTACATCCATGTTAGCATTTAATGCATTAATATTCAGATTAAATTTCCAAAAAGTATCCTTTTTAACATTTTAGACATTATTTTGGGTTAAATTCATTAAACTCTAAACAATTAGATTGGTACTAAATGTTATTCATTTTTTTTAAGAATGATAGATTTTTATTTGAAAAATAACTGTCTGTTTTGTTATAATTATCATCTAAAGCATGAATAAAATTTTAAATGCTTAAGAAAAAAATTGAAAAAATAACCAAAAATCTTTCCACCCTATCCTATTTGCTTTTTCTTGCCATTAAATATTTATACTTTACTATTTAAGTTAACAGTCTTCTATAATTAGATTAATTCTGATTATAAATTGGTGATATTGTATTTATGAAAAAATTAATAAATTTTTGTGATTTTTATTTTTAAGCATTCAAATGTGTGTATCAAAATGATCTTTCTGATTTTAAGTTATTATATTTTTGTTAATAAAATTATTTTGACCAAATACAAACCAAATTCTATTTAAATAAGGTAATTAATTATTTTATAGTGATTCTTTTATAAGTTAAGAAAAACTTGTAGGGAGTATATTTTAAACTCTATTTTATTTTTAATGGTAGAGATTAGCAAATTAAAAATATAGAAAATAACAGTATTTTACCAAAAATTCTATTGAAATATTTTTAAGATGTTAATTTATATTTGAATAGAAACTTTTAAAATAGCTAAATACTAAAAGATACCAACCATACGACATTTTAGTAAATTAACTTTTTATGTTTCTTTTATTAAGTATAAATTATTTTCTACTACAAATATTTGATAGGATTTTGATTGTTTAAAATTTTTTGTATTAAATTTTATTTAAAAAGATAGGATAGAAAATACTCTTAAAAAGTAAAGTTGAAAAATAATCAATTATAATAAAAATAAAACACCCCCATTGATTTTCAAACAAAAAAATCCTTTTTTACAAAAAAATATTTAGATTTTCCTAATTCTTAAAATTAAGATTTTGAGGAAATACGTTTTTTTAGAAAAATTTACAATTTTAACATTAGCATCAATTTATAACATGGGGATAAGCTCTAAGCATCAATTTGGAAGCTAAGAATAAGAATAGAAAATTAATTCATTTTTTTTCCCACAGATACTTTTAAATATCTTTAATGGCTATTACTTGTATTACTTGTGATTAAATTGCAAAATCTACAAGCAGATACATAATAATTTACGTGTTAAAATTTTGGAATAATATAGATATTATTTAAGTCTAAAAAATTAGTATAGGAATTAATCATAGCCTGTAGCATTTGAAAGGTTTATTATTTATCTAAATAATTAAATGATTTTTAATTTATAAATCAATAGAAACAAAAAAATTAAAACTTCTAAAAAATAAATAAAATGATAAGCATACAGTTTTAACCATTTTCAGAAGAGTATATACCTTAAACTATATTTGCTATTACTTATGCAGTATCATAGATAACAAACTTGGTTGCTCTATTTTTTCTACCTCATTTATAAATGATTATTTTTAAAATAGCATTTATCTTCACTTTGATATCTAGCATAACTACTGCTAAAAATTCGCACTTTAGTCTGCTTAAAAAGATCTTAGACTTCTATGGGCTTATAGAAGTTGTTAATATATTTAAAAATTAAGGAACAGCTATTATAAAATTTACTGAACTCAAGGAAGATTCTTCTGATATATTAAAAGTAAGAACATTACTTCCTTTTTTGTCTTTGTGGATTAACTACCATTTTATTATCAATAATGAAATTGTGAATTCTGTGAACTACTATAAATATTTGATAGCCATTTGTTTATCTCTCAATTTAGTAATCATAAGTTGTATTTATAATTTTTAGCTTTCAGGAAAAAATTCTTATTATTTTTATGATTAGCATCTATTGATCATTCTTTCGATTTTTTCTCATTTTGGTTTAGCTTACTTGTGCTTACTTTAAAATAATCTTGGATTATTATTAATAATTAGAACTATAAGTCTATCAGTTCAATATATAACTATTGCTATGAATAAAAAACATCCTTGTTTTTAATCTACTTTTACTACTTTAGCTCTAAATAACTTATAATTTTATCCTTAAAATTATGGGCCGTTTTTTAAATTGGGATATTACAAATATGGCCAAATTAACTATGATCGTTTAGATGAAGTTACAAAAACTCACTCTTTTTAGAGTTTATTTTTTTTGAGAGTAGAAGTTTATTTAGAAATGCTGGTTTTTCTCATAATCAACATAGCTTCATAAAAAGATCTAGAAGGATTTTTTATTCTCTAAATAGTGATCTATACGTTATTTAGTTTTTATTCTATTATTACTCTTCCTTATTTTATTAAATAATTCTACTAAATATTTAAAAATAAATGTGAATATCTTACTTTAAAATACTCTACTCCTAAAGAAGCGATCTAGTTATTAAATAATAGCAATTCTATTATTTATCTTTGTGTTGAAACTATTACTTAAGAGTAATAAATATAAAATAGAAATTATCAGAGACTAGCATGTCATGATTCTTAATACCAAAATTTAATAGAAAAACTATTTTAATTTGTGTACTAAGAAGAGCGTTAAATCATTTCATAAAGAATAGAAATCGAAGGTTTATTTTCACTAAGGTAAAGTTACATTTAGTTAAATGCTCATGCATTTTTATTAAGCTATTTAAACCATGTAAGAGAGTCAAAAATACCTTAAAAAAAGAAAATAATATTTACAAATTGTAAGAAAATGTTAATTAATTACTAGCTAAATTAAGCATTATTTGATAGGCTTTTTAAATTTGGATTTTATGAACAATTTTTTAAGGTTCAATCAGAAACTTTTAGCACTTAATTTATAACAAACCAATATCTATCTTTCTAGTTAAAAATGGTTGCTTTCAAGAAATTTATTCAACCTTATATGGTAATGAACCCTGTATAACTCTCTTATGATTTATTTGAGTGAGTGAATTATTAATCAAAAATAAACAAATTTTTAAAAGTAAATAAGAAATTTGAAAGACATTATAAATTAATTTTGATTCTAATTTGATAAATCTTATTTTAACATATGTTACTTATGAATTAAAATTATGATTATGATATACACTTGTAAATTTTTATTAAAATAATTATTTAACACTTATTTTCATAATAATAAGAAATTTATTTTATATTTAATTATTTTAAGTTTATTAAACAAATAATTGTAAATTTAAATACAGTGAAAATCTATTTTAATATATTTTAATTTATGAACCATAATTATTTAACACTAACTTACTTTTAATAGTAAAAGCTTGTACTTATTTTATTATATTTATTCTATTTTTGATAATATTTAAAGTCAAAAATTATCAATTTTAATTCTTTCTATAGCTCGGTGACATATCCCTTATAATTTTATTTTACACATTAGTTATATCTTTTTTTATAAGATCTAAAACCTCAATATCATTATTTAATTTTTCTATTTTATTATCGAGATTGAGTATTTCTTTTTAGAAATCTTAGCTTTTATTTTTATCTCTTTATTTCTCTTACTTATTAATAATTACAAATGATGCAGATTTTTTTCTGCTATCTATTTTAATTGGTGATTTTTCATTTTATTTAGCATCATTCTTTATGGCATTTTTATCACTATTAGATCCATTTGAAGAAACTAAATGAGGTGAAGTAGGTTTCCATGTTGGTTTACCTTTATTTTGCAAGTTATTTTTTGGGCTTTTAGAAGTAGAATTTTACTCTTTCTATCTAAGCTTTTCTGAATTTATATTTACAACTATTGGCTTATCATTTTGATTAGCTAATTAAGATCTGCCTTTCTTTTTACTTCCTGATAAATCAATTTAAATATGAACTGGCTCATCATCTTCTTCTTCATCACTATCTGTTAGTTGTGCTTTTTATTACTCATTGTAAGCTATCATATTTTAACTATTTAATTATTTTTGTTTATAATCTTTGTTTTTTTTTTAAATAATATCTTCTTCATCACTGTTGTCTTCTTCATCTTCTTCTTTAACTTCTTTTTATTGCATAGCTTAGACATCTTAGTAAAATTCATCCTACCCTTAATATTTTTAAGCTAGCTATTTATAATATCCTTTTAATTATGATTATCTATCTAAATCTCCAAAAAATGCTGTTTATCTACAAGGAGTAGCTGCAAAATCAGGATCTTCAAAACTCTACTAATTAGTAATTTATATACCACCACCATCTAATTCACCAAATGTATTTTCTTTTCTTAAAACAGGCATTTCTTATTTTGGCTAAATAGATTCCTTTTATGTAATCCATCCAAAATATGCTGTTGGCCTTACTATTCCTTCTGGTAAATCTTAATTGCTTTAATCCTCATCTATTTAATTCTATTTTTAATTCTGCTTTTCTACTATTCCTAATGCTTATTATTACTAGCTTGAATAATCTTCATCTTCTTAGACATTTAATGTGTGAATTTCATTTTATAAATTAATTAGCTCTAAATTTCCTATTTCTTTATTATTTTGAATATTATTCAATTCCTAATTAAATATTTATCTCTCATAATTTAAAAAAGTCTCATCTATTATACTTGCATCAACCTAATATTGAGGATGATAAATATATGAAATAGCATTTTTTAAAAATATAATTACATTCAAAGTTTAGGCTATGTGTATGTATTTTGTTATAAAGTTTATAGATTTCACAATAGATTCAGGGTTTTTATTTACTTGAAATCCGTCTTACCTAGTCTGATTTATTTTTTAAATTAACTTTTTGTTTTTAAATAAACTTTACATTTCTATGGGCTCTTGAAAGTCTTAGTTTTATTTTATCTTTGTCAATATCACAAAATGAGCTATCATTAACAGCTGAAGAAGATAATGACTAGGTAGGTGATGAATTACTTGAAACTTTTGGGCCATATAAAGAAAATACATTTCTTGGCTAATTTTTGTTGAATAAATCAGAGTTAGACTATTTATTACCCATCAATCTTTTTTTTATGATAATTTATAAAATATTAAAAATTAGTGAATATATAAATTTACACAAAATTTATAATTCTTAGATGTTGGTAATTTGTTATTTAAAGAAAAAGAGAAAAGTCCTCCTAAACATAAATATTTTGCACAAAAAGAAGTATTATTAAATTTTATTTTTTTAAAGTAAAACCATGTAGTAATAAAGTATTTACATTAGAGTCTCTCTAATTTCATCAAATACGAATTAAATTATGAAATGTTTCTTTAAATGTCTGAATAATTTTTATCATAAATAATTAATTTCTTTTTCTACTTATTTTCAAAGCAATTATTAATTCCAAATAAAAAAATGTTTTATAAAATAAAAAATATTATTTAATATTTAGTTTATAATTTATTTTTATTAGGCGTTTAACTTTTAATTTTAATAATTTTCTTTAAGATTAATATTATTTCATAAGCCTTTCACATTGTTCACAATAATACAATAATATTACTAAACTCTTATTACTTGTTAAGAGTCTATAAAGGAATTGCTTAAATTTTCACTTTATAACTTTTAGCTCTTAAAAAGATTACATAATTCCTCTATTTCTTGAAGCAATTTTTTAGAAATTAATAAATTTGTTTTGATGATGTTTTATTTTATTTTTTCATTTGTTCACATTATTCAAATTGTTTGATTTTTTTACATAAATCCATATATCTATTAATAATATCCTAAATTATTTATTTTTTCTTTACTTTTCAAAAATATTCATTTTTTAGTAGTTTCTGAAAAAATATTTTATAAATTTTGTTTAATTGCGAAAGGAATTAATAACTCTAAATTTTTATTTACATTTATAAAAATTAAATATAAAACGAAAAATAAACTATTAAATATTTTTATTTCAACTTTTTTTTATAGTTTATTATATTTTGGCTTCTTTACTTGTAGAGATTATTTTTTTGTGCTTGAACACATCATAGTAGAGCTTGCCCAAAAAAAAATGAAGAATTGATACCAGAATAGCTCCTGAAGCTAGATAGAAAGAAAGTGGCTTTTTCCAGCATAATATAGGATAAATAGGTTCCCATAGTAGAGTAATAGAAACATTATAAGATAAATAAATAACCATAAAAGCAAATAAATAAAGTTGGTGTCTCTTGTAGAACTTGATATTATTAAAAATCTTGTCAACGATAAGGACAGCATACATACCTCCATGCTCTGAAATAGATTGATAAAAGAAAGCAAAGTCTCTTGTTCTTTTTACAGTTGCGTAAACTGCAGTCCAATACAATCCAAATATAACTAATTAAATTGAAAAGCCAATTTCAAATAGAACATGAGCAACCTTCCAATATTTTTACTCAAATTCTTTATTCTTCATTATGCGAGTTGCCAAGTAGAAATAAGAAATGTTAATAAAAAGCCCCCAGTTTGTTAAATAAAGAAGATTTTCAAAGAATGCATATTTATATTCGGTTAATCCTACTAGAAAGACTGAAACTGAATAGTAAAAAAAGACAGATCTAATTATGTATAATTTATTTTCTGATATTAAATGTGATCCAGATACTGATGTTTCCATTTTAATATCCTGCCATAAAAATTAGTTTAACTTTTAAAATAAATTTGCTTAGCTAATGGTTTCTCTTTTTTCAGTCATTTCGATTAAATACTTATTTTTTTATCAAATTAATAAATTTTTCATAATTATCTTTCTCAGTTTTTAATTTTTAAAGAATAAATAAGGATAAATTAATAGTATATTTTGATTAAAGATTAATAATGTAAATCTCATAAGAACCATGATAAGATAGATCCTAATTACCACATTAGGTATATCTTATCATATGGATATATATGGATAAAAAGACCATATTGAAATACTAATCATAATTAGATATTGAAAAAAATTTAAATAAAAAACGAAAGATAAAAATGTAAGATTATTTTTTGAGTGTTATATTATAAATAAAGCTTTGTACTTGAATAGATAAAGATAAAAATTAAGGAAAAATATTTAACAATCATAATTTTCTCAGACTATTTACATGAAGTATTATAAAATAAATTAATTCAAAAGGCATTATAAAGCTATTTAACTTTGGATATCTCATCATTTTTCTACTCATATTAAGAGTGGATTTTCTATAGCTCATTCAACAGCTGTATCATTTCACTTTCGTTAGTGCACTCACTTATTTTTTATTTTAGGCCAACAATTTACTTATGAAGTGCAAGAGATTCCTATTACAAAATCCTAAGTTATATCATAACTTATTCTTTATCACTAAATTGATTGATTCTTACTTGATCTTCTTTCTTTTGCTGCTGATTTTTTTAATCTAAAGGAATTTGTTAAAATGAGTCTAGTTTATCATTTTAAAATATATATTGTTTACCCTAAGATGCATAGTCGCTAAAATCAGTAACTTCAACCTAATTGTTTGCTTATGAAAAGTGCTGCTTATACTGCTCTTCACTTTAAAAATTGTTATGCAAAAGCTCAAGATTTTTTTAAATTGGAGACAATAAAATATTTTTTTAATCTTCCTTTTAATCTTTATATTACAAAATAATTTAATCTTATGATTCATACATATTATTCTAATTTTTCTAAATTCCATTTGCTCCTTGGTTTGCTCTCTCCATCTAATTCTGTAAGTATAAAATATACTCTTTCAAGTCCTTGATCTCCTCATCTTACTTTTTAATTATTTACATTTGATTTTCTGACTTCTCTCTAAGCTATTTCGTAATTTCCGAGTATTTAGAAAGTTAAGGTGTGACTTGCTTTATTTCATTAACAATCTAAATTCTTTCCTCTTCTGACCTGTGTAGAGTATCAATAAGCTATTGAATTTGATTTTAATACTTTTCTATTTAATTATTCTGCATTTATAATTATTCCTTCATTTCTTTATTTTCTTTTTGCAATTTTTCAATTATCAAATCTTTTTCTTTAGCTTCATCAAAAGCTTTTTGAAGTAATGTTTATTATTAAGCTGTTTCTGAACTCAAATTGGTTCTTTTAACTTCTTCTTTGAAATCTTGGTTTTTGAGTTCATCAGTATTATTTTAGCTTAAAGGAGAATGTGGATTATTTTTTTTGTTATAATTTTTCATATAAGAGGTATCTCCTTCTTTGAATTCAAAGCCTAAAATTATTTCTTTTTACCTCATTTACTATGACTTCAAATCTGCTGATTTTGGGGTGAGTGTTTGTTAAGGATTAACTCCTATTTTTTACAAATCAATATTGACCTTTTATTAGGCTACTTAATATTCTCTTTCAACTGATTCAGTATCAAGTGAAAGAGGCTATTTATTTTAGCTTTTTTCAGAGCCATTTTAATTTTGTTGATTTTCTTTTGGTTGTTACTACTAAACTTAATTTTGATTTTATGTTTGATACTGCTGAATAAGCATATTATAATACTCTAGTTATTCTTTATGTTCATTGTTTGTCGTTTATTAAAAGGGAAGTCTCAGCTGATTTTTTTAATTGATGCTTTGCCCATTAATCTATATGCTTTAATTTGAATTATTTAATCCTTTAGAAAGAGGGGAGATACTTCCTCCTAATTTCTTTTAGTAAATTATTTAATACTTATCATTATCATCAAATTATTTTAGTAAATCAACAAAACTATTTGAGTTTTAGAACTTACTTGAATTTAGTTAGTCTAACGAACTCTAATTATTCATTTAGCCATTTTCTTAACTTGATTAAATATTAATTAGGACATTTAGATTATTTTTACTACCTTAATTTTATGACATCTAATTTCCATTTGATCCATTTATTTTAGTTGTAGGTACTTCATCTTTTTAGCTAAATACAATTTCCAATTAATTTTATTTTTAAGAAAGAAATTGATTCTAATTTGGATAAATTTAGTTTTTAAAAGTATTTTGTTTGGAATCCTGCTATTAAAAGTTAAAGTCTTATCTTCTTTAATCATATGTCTAGTAATTTGGTTAATTGTTTGATGAAGTATTTCTCTTGTAAGCTTAAGGAGATTTATCATTATAATGAGCACTTTTATAATCTTACACTTAATTTATTTAAAGTGGTAGAGGCTTATTTGTTTTATCAGCTGCTTCTGGTAAGTTATTAAAATTTAAGTTTTAAGAATCCTCTTTAAAGAATTCAACATTTAACTTTTGTTAAGGAGGCTATCTCTAATTAGCAGTAGATGAGGGCTGTATGTAATTACTCACTTTTTTACTATTAGGTTGGTGGTTGCTTGCCTTATTCTGATTATTTTACTCATGATATGGATTAGAAAATTAAATATCATTCAGCTAAATAGTTGCAATTTATTAAATTTATTCTTTTTAGAATGGATGAGATCCTAATTAAGGAGTGTTAAATTAATTAGAATTTGATTTTGTTGTTCTATTCACTTCGTTGCTTTACTTCTCTATAAATTCTAAATTTTTATCTTGTGCTTAATGCTAAGAGTTATGATTGTTTTATTGCACTTGATTTTATTCAGTGTCTTACTTAGATGATTATTCTTACTAATTTTGTTTTACTTTTTTTTGAACTTAGTTTGATTTCTAGGAATGAATATTCTCCTATTGATAAGAACTACTTGGACTACTATCTCCACCATCTTATATTAAAATTGCTGGTCTTTTTAATGACCAAGTAATGATACTTCCTTCAATGTCTCCTGATGCAAAGCTTGTTTCAGAGAGTTTGCAAATAGCATTTACTCTACAATCATGCTTCTCAATTATAAAACTCTCTTGTTGATTGTGAATATTTAAAATTTTAATACAACTACCATCACCTATGACTAGCTCGTTCTAATTTATTATGCATGCAGCATATATTGGATTAATTAACTAAATAATTCTACATTACTAAAAATTTTATATATTCCAGATCCTAATAGTTTTATCACTGCTTCCTGAAATCAAAAAGTAGTTTACATCATCATGCCTTTAATCTTTATACCCACTTAGCTAATAACTTTCTAAATAATAAACACTCTTCTCTTTTTCATGTCCAATAAATTCACCTTTTAAATCAAATTTTTCGCTATCCCAAACTTTAATTTCTCCAAACTCACCTGCTGTAAAAAAAACATTTGGAATTTAGTTAATTTTATGCATCACATTTACACTACCTCTATGACCTTTTGGATTTTCATCATGATTTCTTATGTAGTACATAAGATTTGAATTATTTATAATATTTATATTTCCATAACAATCACCAGCAAAAATAGTTTTATTTTTAAAGATTAATAGACTGTAAAGTTTATTTTTGCAAGGGATAACTCCATCAATTTTTCTACTTTACCAATCAATAATAATTACATAATTTTCACTAGTTCCAACAAGTAAATTATCTTCACATACAAAATATCTGCAACACCCATCACAGTCCAAATTATTAAGAAGAGTTTAACCCTTCCAATCCCATATTCTGATAGTTTTATCAACTGAACTACTAGCTAAGCAGCTATTATTTAATCTACACAAAGTATAAATTCCATCTTTATGTGCAAGATCTCCATTATTTTAGTAAATGACTCTACTCTCTAATTTTGTAATATTCTTTATAACTGATCTTTCTGTTAATTTAAATAAATTCATAAATTATTCATGAATGGTTTTTTATGAAAAGTGAATGATGCAAAAATAGTCATACTAAATAAGACAAAAAATTTGATTTGATTTGTAAATTTAATTTTTATCAGATTTAATACAAATCTAAATTATTAAATTAATTTATCCTAATATTTGTTAACGAATTCTTTTTTAAATAAAAGATAAATAAATACCTTCTGATAGTACAATACCATCATCAATTGAATCATTGTTAGTAATGATTTTCTTCATAAACGAAAGATGAGATGACTATAAAAGAATTGCTTTAAAATTAGTTAGACCACTCTTAATAACCAAACCAACAATAAATAAACCAATAAATGGGTCATTTGCAATTACAGGCATTCCAAAAAAATCTGGAATATCATATTCAGTTATCTTATTAGAATTATTTTTCATAATAATAATTGTATCATCAATAATATCAGTAATAAATTATTGCTAAACGTTAAAAGGAATAGATACAACCTTTTTTTTATTCTGCAGATCATATTACTCATAATAAATTTTATCTAAATAAGTAATGACTCCTAAATATCCTAATTGTTCTCCTACATTTAATCTTAATTTAAATACAATTAAATAATAATCATCTATTTATTTTTGCTCATAATTTTCTATTTCATAGATTTAGTCTTCCTTTATTAGTTTAAATTTTAATTGAGATGGTCGATGTTTAATATCTGACTTTCTAATTGAAACTAAATAATGATGAGAAACTAAGCTTCCTATGCATAAAACATTCTTTTCAAAAACAATTTCTCCAACATAACTTCCTCCAGTATTTACTTAATTTTAATTGGTAGAATTCTTTTCATTAAAACTAAATAATTGCTCTCCTTTCCATCCTTTTTTTTTAATATCTTCTATAAAATCTAAAAGATCGCTTGCATTTTTCTTAAGGCTAGTTGCTTTTAATTATGTTTACTGCTGTTATAGATTATTTTTAATTGTTGCTTAGTTTTAGAATTCTATCTTACTCATACAAGTTGTATGTTTGCTTTCCTTGATTGTCTAAAATGCTATAGCAAATGGCTATGTAAACTTATTATTTAGAAAAATTATTAAATCTAGTAAATATAAATTTGATTATGCTTGTTTATTACAAACTGAATTAATTTCAAAAATAACAACAAAAATAATTAAATAATTCAGAAAAGCACAAATCATAACCATAAATAACTAAATCACTTACTTACTAATAATACTATATTAAATTAAATAGCTAAATAATAAATTTGATTGATCTTTACTCATAATTAAAATCTTAACTTTGGAAAATTAAAATAATTGAAATAAAAAAATTAATTTAATTTGCTTGAAATAAATTCTAAATTATTAATTTTATCAACAAGATTTGAAAAGAAAATTCAAATAAAATTAAATTTAATTAGTCTGAGTTAAGTTAATTTTAAAAATATTAAATGAATTTTTCAAAGCACAAATAAAAATAATCTTAGTAAAAGAATTATGTTAAAGATATTTTTGAAATTAGATCAATCTTTAATCAATTTTTTTTCTAATTAAATAAACAAAATTTAATAAATTTATTTTTGTAATTCAAAAAACAAAAATCAAAATAATTTTACATTATTAATTGCTATTCATTTAAAAAGAGAGTGCTAGATATTATATAAAATATCTTCATTACTTTTCTTTGTACTTGATGATATCATTTATTCTGCATATTTAATTAACACAAGCAACAAATAAACAATATAAATCAATAAATAAATTTTCTCATTTTTATTTTTTTATTTTTAACAAAATTATTCAAGTTCATAGTTTACTTCTAAATTAACAATTTTAGATTTAAAAACTTGGTAATATTAAAATTTACACTAGAATTTGTAAAAAATTTCTTTAGTAAAATTTGGTTTTAAATAAAAATTTCAATTTAGTATTTTTTCAAAAAAAAATACTCACAAAGAATATTAACATAAAGGAATTGATTAGAAAAGTAAGTATTTTTTATTCAAAATCTTTTTATTAAAAAAAATTTGCTAATCAAAGAGAAATTATAAAGAAGATGCATTTATTTATGAATGTTAATTTGAAAAATCATCTCTAAATATAAGATTAATAGAATCAAAATAAAATTAGAAAAATTAAATTTTGACTTAAATCCATTTTCATGAAATAAGAAGTGCTCTCTTACTCTAAATATTGAATTTATAAGTATCGGTTGAGATTGATAATAAATAATTAAATCAGGTAATATACTATTTGATCTAAAAATAGAAGAATGAGTGTAAAATTATCAAAATAAAATATCGGTTGATTAATTTAGACATCTTTAGAAAATTGTGATTTAAAATATTTTAAAATTAATATTTGAACTTTAACTTTCATTTAATTATTCATAAAGTAGTGGTTTTAATGTATGAATTTACTATCATATATATGTATATAAGTAAAGTAAGAGATATTATTTAAGTTATTAAATTTTACTATTATTTTCGATTTTACTTCTATAGAATGAACAACATATAATCGGTTGTTGTATTTTTATTTTTTTTATGGCACATATCTCTTCTTCTCAAATTTTAATCAACCTATAAAGGTTTATTATTTATTCATTTGATCAAAAATCAAGTTCTTCAGAAATCTCAAAGTCATCAAATTATTAAGCTTGAATGTCATCGTTTTATTCATGAATTTCTTCTCTATGATGTCTTTCTTAACGATGATCTTTTCTGTCTCTATTTTCTTCTCTGACTGAGTGATGGGGTCTATCTCTTTTTTCTTCATGAGATTTATTTTATCTGTGTTCTTCAGATCTTTCATCTCTTTGATGTCTTTACTAACCTCTTTCTTCTTAGTTTTGACCATTTTATCTATGTTCGTGTTCACCTTTCTTATCTTCAGAATTTTAGTCTCTTCTTTTTTGATGTCTCTTTTCGAAGTTATTATTTTTATCTTCTCTTCTCTCTTCTCTTCTATCTTCTCTTCTTCCTTATTTTTCATTATATTCATGTTTACCAAGTTATAAATTCTATCTTGAGTTTTATTCTTCTTCGCTTTAAGATTCGCTTTCAGATTCAGATTCAGATTCCTTTTCCTTTTTGTTGTGGAGGAAACCCTTTTCTCTACGTCTTTATTATTCTTTGTGTTTTCTACAAAGTTTTTTCAAAAGTTCAGGATCAATATCGTTTTCTTCAGCAAAAGCCTTCATTTAATTCTTAATTTCTTCAAAAGAGATACCAGATTTCTTTAATTCCTTGAATTTATTTTTAATGAGTTCAATTTATTCAGGAGTAAGTTCGATTTCATTGTTTTCTTCTCCACTCTATTCTTCTCTTCTAGGTCTTCTTTGATGTTTGTTCATGAAATGCTTCTTAATAGAGTTAATGTCAATACCATTAGATTCAGCAAATTATTTCATTTAGGATTTAATTTCTTCAAAATCTAATTTCTATTATTTGAGTTCAATGAATTTTTGTTTAAGAATTTGTTTTTATTCTTCAGTCAAATCAGCAGCATTTTCAATAGCAGCTTTTTTTTGTTTCCATTATTGAATTTTATTTAATTTTTCAATATCTAAGTTGTGATTTTTAGCGAATTCTTCTAAATCTTACTGAGAAATATTTTATTTATTAATTATTTCTCTGATCTTTTCAGGAATTTAAGAAGATGCATTTTCAACCATCTTCTATTTAAAATCAAATTTAGCAGCTGTGATTGCTACTAGTAGAGCAATTAAAATGAGTTTTTTGTTCATTTGTAAAAAGTTTTTTTTTAATTAGAATTTTTATTTTTTTAATTAATAATAATTACTAAAATTTAGTTCGAGAACATTTTTTAAAAAAAGAGGCGATTCATTATAAAGAAGCGAGATTACACAGATTTTTTTTAATTCAGGTTAAAAAATCAATTATCTATTTGTGATTTTAAAGATGCTTGCTAACCAATACTGGTTTTAATTTAAATGATAAATTTTGATTTTAAAATTAAAATCTTCGTGATTAATCAGATAATTAAATTTGTGTATATCTCATTAATTTACGTTACTGCTGTTTTCATTTAATTAACGTATTTTAGAATATACTCTTTTGATTTAATTTTTTAAATAGTTAAAAATGGCTACTTAATAATGTAAGCATAATTCAATTATTGAAAGAATTAATTACACTTATTCAAAATATTTTGTATATAGCAAAATTCATTTTTGTTTTTTCATTTTATTTGTAAACTAAAACCATAACTTTTCAACCTTCTAAACTCTTTTAAAGAAGTAAAAAATAGATAAATATTAGTTAAATATACATTAAAATTATGCTTAAATAAAAATATTACTAATATTACTATCTTTAATATCCATACTCTATTAACAGATTAGAGTGTAGATAGATAATAAATAAGAAATATATTAATATATTTCTATTAAATTAGTGTTTGAAATACAAAAACTAAATTTATGGTAAAAAATTAAAAATTTTTGACCTCTTTTTTTTCAAAGAAAAATTAAAATTAATAAGTAATAAATAAGCCTTTTTTTGAAGAAAAATAAATTAGTTCCAAGAATTATGATTTCATACCCAATTAAAGAGAAAATGTACATTATATATTTAATAATTTGCTAAAGATTATAAAAGACTGATTTTAGATTAATGATATTGTTATCTTAAATCACGATTATTTTTTATTTGTTATCGATTATCTCAATAGAGAGAATAAATATTTAATAAATTAATGTATTTACGTGAATCTTTTAGAAGTTAAAATAATCAAGGGAAATTTGGCTAGAAAAAACAAAACAAGAATAACATACAAACTATATTTATTATTTATAATTTTCTTAATTTTTTATTAAATTGAAAAGAAATTATGTATTTATTTGAAGAATATTTGCAAATTTTTTGATGTAATATGAAATAAAAGTGTTGATTTTATTTTTTTACATTTATATATATCATTGAAAAGATTATATTTTAAGACTACAATCTGAAAAAAACTCTTTTATCTAAAATGTCTATTTCTATTAAAAATTAATATTATATAGTCTTTCCTCAAGATCATTATTTTTACTTTCTATTTTTCTGATAATTTCTAAAAATTATTTCATATTTATTTTTTGTCTCATTTAATAAATTAAATTCAAACACATATGATTCGGATTTTATGGATTTTATTATTATTTTTCTAAATCAATTTTCTATTTCATTTTTAAAATAAATTTTTTTAAAAAAAAAAAATTTAAAGGACTTCATAAATAAATTTCTTTTTTTATTATTGATTGATGTTAATATCAATCATCTAAAAAAATAATAAGAAGAGGATTTACACTTTCCTTTTTTAATTTAATTGCAGTTTAAATTATTTAATTTTTTAGAAAGTAATTTTTGTTTCTTTGTATTACTTATTAGAAAATCTATTTATGCTAAAAGATTATAAAACTCTTTTGATTATAATAGCTAATAATCCAAAATCTAAAAAATAGCCAGAAGAGGATCTTCATTTACCTTGCTTAATTTAATATCATTTTAAACTATTTAATTTTTTAGAAAGTAATTTTTTAATATTTGCATTACTTTTTAGAAAATTTCTGCAAATTAAATAATACTAGGAAAGATAAAAGGAGATTTGTAAATCAAAAGACTTACTTAACATTATAAGTTAATTTATTTTTATAGTTTCTTTTAATTTAGATTTATTTTCCAAAATATTACTTTGATAAATACTTTTATTATTTACATTTTTTACTCTAGACATATACTTTTATTTTATAAATTTGTTAAAATAAATCTAACTAGATTCATCATTGTGATTAGCAATTATTTGCAAAATCACTCACCATAGGAATCAATTTTATTTAATATTTTAAGCTGAATAAATTCCAACAAACAACCAAAAACTCTAATTCTTCTTTAACCTAATAATAAGTCTTTAGAAGAAAGTATAAAAATCCACTATTGGATATCTTGAATATAATAGAATAATAGTTAAATTAATAGCTTATTACTAAGTATTTAACAAATGCTAACTAGATTTCAAAGCTAATCCTAAAACCATCTATAAAATAATTAACAAGAAAACAACATTTCAATAATCTCTTATGAGAATGAAAGAGTAACTTTTTCTTGAAATCTTTTATTTTACTTACTAAAATAAGAAGTACTTAATTAAAAAATATTTTATCTATTCAAGCGATGCTCAACCTTTACATTATAGATAAAAATATATAAATAAATTCACTTCATTATGCCAAAATTAATACTACTTTTTTAAACATGATTTATTATTGTTTATTTTAATCATTTGTCTCATTATTTAAAGGTAGCTGTAAGAAGAAACTTTTTGGAAAGTCTTAAGGTGTCACTTCATGAATCATATGTTACTAATATTGGATTAGTTTGCCTTTCTAGCTTAAAAATTATAGCAATCATTTTAGTTTTTATATTTGAAAAAATACCCAACTTAGAAAATGAGAACCCAGAATCTTAAATTAGTGAAAAAATATTATAGGGAGTATATGAGATCAAATTATGGTTAATATTTATGATTTCGTATGATGGTTTAAATATTTTCTATTTATTTTATACAATATATGTAATCAAAAAATACAATAAAGCTGCATATAGAAGAGGACTTGGAGAAAACTCCATATAAGAAGGATAATATGTTCCTAATGAGTAAGCCTAAATATAAAATAATTAAATGATATAATCTTAAATAAGTCTTGATATGGAATAAAATATTTATCAATCTGGTTAAAATGAAGTGAATAACGAGCCTATAAATGATTATTACTATTAATAGTATAACTCCCCTTTATTAATGAACCATCAAATAAACTTTTTAGAATTAGCTAGTAACAGAAACAAGATATTAAAGTATAGCTCATTAGCAACTAAAATGTAAGAATATTTTACCCTACAAATCATAATTTTTTCCTTAATAAAATAGATCTTATCTGGTATTATTCTTACTAGGAAATTACTTTGGATATATAAATAAGAGTTGCTCTAGTTAATTTCCATATCATTATTACTTACTCCTATGGCTTGTTGCATTGGTAATATTTACATATCTCAAGGTTATATCAATAATTATTGAAATTATAAATAAAAGGGATATTTTTCATTTGGCATTTAAATATTACTCTTACTTTCAATATGTTTGTGCTTTCCATTAACATTATTCCTTTATGTTTTAATGAGAAATAGAACAAATTCTTCTATTCCAGCTAATTATGTAATTTTTATTATTTTACTTTATTGGGATATTTACCCAAATTCATTTGTAAAAAGGAAATAATAAAAAGGCTTTAGCCATAAAAGTATAAAGAGAAAATAAATAATTCAGAGTTCGACACATAAAGGGAATGTTGTATTTGTTTAGTAGATTATCAACCTGATGACTTGATAATAAGTCTACCTTGCAGTAAATTGTAAGGCTTATATACTTTAATTAAAACTTTTACAAAATTTCATTTAAATAATAAGGCATCATTATCATTACGACTGTGTAGTAAAATGGTTAAATATAAGTGGCGTGTGTCCTATTTGCAAGAAACCCTTGGAATAATATGCTCAGGAGTTAGAGGAAGTTAAACTAAGCTATTAATTTTATTGAAATAATTCAAAACTGCATAAAATAATTAAATAACAATGAAAAATAAACAGCAAATTAAAAAAATAATATGAAGAAATAAAAAGATAAATTTGGATAAAATAAAATGAATAACTTTCTAAGAAACAAGATAATATATTTTAATAAAGAATAAATTAATAAAATAAATGTAAATATATAATTAAATACATAATAAAATTGTAAATAATACATTTAGTTTAATTAGTATTTTATAATTAATTTTGTTATATCTAAGCTTCTTCTCATTTTATTTTAAACTATTGAGAAATTTATTAATTTTTTTAATGAAATTTATTTTATTTTTTGTTTTTTAATATATTCTATTCAATCAATCATTTTTCTAAATTAGTATCACACTACTTTCTCTTATTAATTTATTTAATGTAATAAATCTTCTTCTTTCTATTTATTTCTAGTTACTCTAAATATATCAATTACTATTTCAGTCACAACATTTTGTTTTATCTTTGCCTTTTTTATTATGAAAAGAAGGTGATGGCATTAAAATTGATGCCTGATTAGCATCAGGATCAATTCCTTAAGCTATTAAAGTCTAATAAATTTCTTCATTTGCCCTAAAAACTTTTTTTGCTAGATCAACAAAGCTCTCTGTTACATTTATGTTGGATAAAGAACTTGTTTCATAATACTCAAATTAAAAATCATATTTATCTAAAAATTTATTTATCATATCTCTATCTACTACAATTTAATCTACTAAATCACATTTTGTACCTACAAGAGCAACTTTAAAGCCATCATTTAAATTTTCTTTTATTCTTTTCATCCATTCTTCTAATTTTTAAAATGAGGATGCATTAGTTAAATCAAAAACCAAAAGTATTCCTTATGAATCTTTATATAAACTAAACGTAATGCTTCTGAATCTTTCCTAACCTACTGTATCCCATACAGATAGCTAAATTTATTTTTAATCTATTTCTATAAATTTAGTTGCATAGTCCATCCCTAAAGAGATTAATAAAATAAATTAGATATACAAAGGTCAATACAATACAATTATTTAAATATACCTATTGATGTGGTTGTTGGAACAAATTAGTCTTAATGAAATCTATTCAAAAGTGCAGTTTTTCCTACAGAAGATTCACCTAACAATAAGAGTTTAACTTTTTTTGGCTATTTTTTCTTCATAGTTACAAAATAAACTTAAATTCAATATATCCTTTAATTCTAAATAATCTTAATCTAATAGTAAATTATTATCTTTAACTATTTTTGTTTAAGTTAAAATTTAACACTCAAATGCATTTATTCATTATTAAATTTTTCTGATAAGGCCTAAATGAAATTTAATGATTAATTTCTATTGCCTTGATTTGTGGTAAACATTATCAATACTTAAAAAGAAAAAAAATATTTATTTATAAAATATTAATTCTTTTTTTCAAATTTATTTTATTTTAAACATAATCAATATTACCTCTCAAGAAATAGGAATTATTAAAATATAATAATCTAATTAATCTGCTATGTCTGTTTATCTTAAATAAAGAAGTTAGTAAGTTAAGTTTTTTTTAACTCTATTTCTGCATAGTTAAAGTTAACTTAAGTTGACCTTTAATTTTATAAAATCTTAACTTAAAAGGAATAATTATCTCTACTTTTTTATTATAAAATAAATTTTAATGATATACATGAATATATTTTGTTTTCTATTATAATAAATTATTTTTTTTAATATAAATTTATAATTATTAGAAAGTTAATTAAAGATTATCAAGCTCATTTTATTTTTAAATTTATCAAATTTTATATGTCAAATAATAGTATCGTCAAATATTTATTTTCAGAAAATAAAATCAAACATTTATTAATATTCAATTAGAATTGTAAAAAAGATGAATTATTTTTTTTAGTTATTACATAGAATATGTATTTAAATATTTATTTCTAGAAAATAAAATAAAAAATATATATAAATATTCAATTAAAATTGTAAAAAAGATGAATTCTTTTTTTGGTTACTGATACATAGTAAGTTTATTAGTATTAGATTTAACTTTAAAACATTTATCTAATAGCAAGTTATTTGCACTTATTTTTTTTAAGGTAAAAGATAATCCTTACATACTTCTATCCAGTTATGATTAGGATTTATTGTAAATTATAAGATTAATTTCTATTGCTGTTTCTTGGAGATGAACAAAAAATAAAAAATAAAATCCTGATTCTTCAATTAAAAGTCATACAGTTTTGAGAATTTGTTTGATCTAAATTATTTTTTAAGGATTACATAAATAAATTTATAACTAAGAAATATTAAAAGAGAAAATTATTTAATGATGACTTTGATGTGAATAAAAAGAGATACATTTTTTTTTATTTAATTTTTTAAATGAAAAGTAATAGGTGATTAAATCCTTTTTTTAAAAAAAAGAACAATTTTTTGTCGAGAAATATGTTTATATAGAGAATTCTTTGTTTTAGGAAAAATATATCTGATAAAAAAATGTAATTAAAATACTATTTACACTCAATAAAAATACATCTTATTATGATTTAACGATTTCTTTAAGTACTGCGTAAAAGTTTTAAATTTTTAATTATAATAGCAAAATAATCAATTGTTATTTCCTTTAGATTTAGTTATATTATTATTAGTAACTAAAACAAGGCTTATATTAATATACATAATTAATTTCAATATTTAATACATTTATTAAAAAAAACAATATTAATTAATAAAAAAGCTTCAATCCTTGAAAATTAAAGAATATGTCCAAAAGGTAGAGAACAGAAAGTATTTTTAAAGACTTTTTGAATACTAGATTCTAAAATAACAAAATTCAATAAATTTATGATAAGTAACTAGCTCCATAAAAAAAATAAAATTGCACATTCTTTTTTATAGGTTCTTTGACTCTTGTAATACCATTAATAGCTTATCATTTATTTATGGTGAAGAATTATCAATTTGCTATTTTTGCTATAATTGCCTAGCTGATTATATCTTTATTATATTTAGCATAAATTTATATATAATTCTTTACCAAGAAAATAGAAATGATCCTATTTTTTTAAATTTTAGTAGCAGAAATGAGCTTTATATTAGGGTCAAAATGGAAATAGTAGATGAGTGAGTATAATATTAGTGATATTTAATTTTTGAATGGAATGATGACAGGAATTATACTACTTGTTAACTAATATGTTCAGTCTTATACTATCTTGAAAATTTTAAATAATTTAATTGCTGTTTCAGTTATTTTTGCTGTAAATACTTCAAATTTATATGTTAAGATATCTCTACTTTTAATTATCATTACTGTTTCTATTTTTATTCACTTTTAGGATAAACAGAATAAATTGAAATTCTTGGAGCATTTTAAAAAGCATCAAGAATTAATTGGATGGTAGAAGTTTTTATCTGAAGAACTTCCTCAAAGTGTATTTTTAGTAACTAAAAATGATAATAAATAATAATTAAATGAAAAATAAGAATTAAATGATAAAAAAATAAATACTCCAAATGAGGACTTAGAAGCAACAAGCCATAACAAAAAATATTCAAATGTAGGAAATGAAAACCAGTCAGACAAATTCTAAGATCCTTTATAATCTAAAAGGAATAATGATATTTAATTTTCATAAATACCAAATGTCAATTCTATTTTTAATAAAAAGTAAATAGAAAAATTTCAAAACTTATATGATATAGTATTTATGAATAACAAATGTTCATAATTTATTAATGGAAATAAATATTAACCTGAAGATGATACTGCTTAATTAGATGGATAAAATTGGATTTAAAAATTTAAAAAATAGCGATCTTTAAATTCGCCTGAAGCTGCTTAAAATTTAAAGCAGAAATTACAAAGATTATTTATTTAAAGAAAAAAAGAACAAGGGTCAACCGTCTAGTAAGAATCGATTCATAGCTATTTTTTAAAATGTGAAAATTAGTCTTCTTCATTGAGAAAATGCAACAAAAAAAAATCTTAATTCAACTCAGAAAAAGAAAGAATAACCTTAGATCAATTGATAAATTAATATTTTGAAGGTTATAATTTTGGATATAGTACTCATGATAAATCTATTGGGTCTTCATAAAATTATATTATGAGCTAGAATTTTTAAAATAATATTCGGGGTGAAAATTTGTTAGATGATCCTTAGTTATGCAATAAGTTTAGACCAGTATTAATAGAGCATTAAGTTAATTGTTAGCATTTTCTTCCTAATACATACTTTGATTTAAAAATTTATGAATGCAATTACAATGATAAGTAATCCCTGATGGTTATTATGGATGATATTAGTGAAAAAGTTATGGAAGAAAGGCTAAGAGATGTTGAAAATTATAAAGAAAAGCTTTTATCAATGATCACTCATAACTTAAAAACACCTCTAAATGGAATCATTTGTATTTTAGGTAAATTCTTTTATTTTTTAGAATTTGTTAAAATGGTTTTTTTAATAGAAAGTATTGTTTAGAGATAGAAGAATTCCCTTATTGATTAATAAAATTTAAGTGTAGTTCTCTAGAGCTCAAAATTGCTTTCTTATATGATCAATGACTTGATTGACTATAGTTGCATTATTAAAGGAAATTTATCTTTAAACCCTAAGTTTTTTAGCATATAAGAGTCTATAAAAGCATTGATTCAACTTTTTTAAGAACAAATGTAATATAAGAATATCAAGCTCAATGTAAATATGGATAAGAATTTAGAAGATATTATAGTATTTAACGATGAACAAAGGTTTATGCAAATTCTTGTAAATCTCCTCTCTAATTCTTTAAAATATACTTTTTCAGGCAACATTTCTTTATGTTTAGAAGAATGTTCTGATTAAGAAAGTATTTAAATCACTGTTTCAGATACTGGAATTGGAATGAGAGAAAGTGCTGTAAAAAAGCTAAATTTATTTTCAGAAACCATTTAGAATGACTTTGATTACTAATAAGGTTAACAAATTATTAATAAGTTAAAATATTTTATTTTATTTTTATAACAGGTTTAGGACTAGGGCTTCAGCTTATAAATAATTTAATACAAAAGATTGGACCAACTTAAACTTTAAAAGTTAAGAAAATCTCCTAAGAAGGAGGTACCACAGTTAAATTTACTGTGTATAAAGATATTGTAAAAAAAAAAAGTTTAGATAGTGCACAGATGATTTCATTTGATGTTTAAGAATCTCCTCAACCAGAAAAGCAAAATCTTTAAATTTCTTGTGATATTTTTAGCTAGGGAGAGGAATTTAAAATTGGAGAGCAAAAGGAAAATGTACGATTTGTTGAAAAAAGAGAAAAGAAAAAATCAATAAATTAATTATTAATATTATCTCTTGCTTAAAGCTAAGAATGTTCAATTATTTAAAGTTGTAAGTAGTAAAATTTTATGAATGTTTTACAAGAATAGCTATCTAATAAAAAAATAATGATAGTAGATGATACAATTTTTAATATCGTTGCTATGAAAATTCTTTTCTAAAATATACCTAATTTGAAAATAAATGAAGCTTATAATGGGGAATAAGCAGTAAGGTTATTTAAACAGGCTATTTCAGCAAAATAATCATAACAAACTGAAGAATTATTTATACCTGATATAATATTTATGGATATAAATATGCCAATTAAGGATGGAATTCAAGCTACAAAAGAAATTAATGAACTTGCCCAGGTTAATAAAATCCAAGTTAAAATTATAACAGTCTCAGCATTTGACTAAGAAAATGATAGAGAAAATTTTATCACTGCAGGGTCTCATTACCATATAGCTAAGCCAATAAAAGTGGAATGTCTTATTGAAGCTCTAAATTTTATAGGAATCTGAGTTTTAAAAAGTTTAATTTGCTTTTTTTTTAACTCTAAATAAAAAAGAATATTCACTTTAAAAATAGAAATACTACTTTTGAGATGTAAATTATCATAAACTATCTTCATAATTCTTAAAATTTAATTTTTAGTTTTACATTATTAAACTTATTCAAAAATACCACTATTCTATTAAACTTTTTATTTAAAACTACATATTTTTAATACGTAATTAGCCTTACTAAAAAGAGTTTTAAATGTTATTTTTTAAGAGTCTAAGAATAAAAAAAATAAATTTAGAATAATTACTATTTTCACACAAGAAAATTATCAAATATTAAAAAATTTTTTTAATTTTTTAAGATTTCTAGCTTTAGTTTTTTTTTTTGATTTGACTTAAATTAATTTGAGGCTAATAATAAAAATATCCTTTTTATCTATTAAAAATAAAAATTTACTGAATCACCTTTTTACTTAAGACAGACTATCATCTCAGTTTGATAAACTTTATTTTTAATTTTTTTAATAACTTTTCTTATTATTTTGTAAAAAATCTCTAGAATTTCAGAAAAAAGATTTTAAACTTTAATTTTCATTATTAAATGAATGTGTTTTTTTATCTGAATAAATATCTACCTAAACGTTTTTACAAGAAATGGAAACAGGTAGAGAAGTATTTAATTTATTTTTATTTAACTTAAATCTGAAGTATTTTTAAATATAAATTCGAAATAGAATAAATTTTTTAAATTATGAAATTATTTTTATTTGTTTTTTGATAAACATTATTATATTTACAAAGTTTTTCATCTAATTTTAATGTTTTTTCTTGATCATTTCATCCATTAGTTTTTATTTTTGTGTTCTGTTTATAGGGATTAGAGAACTGATTCGACCATATATTTATCTATAGAAGGTTCTTTTTAATAGAAAGCTGAATTATGACAAGCTATTACAAACTTTTCTAATTCTCTTGCTGAAAATCCATCAGTTTAATCTGCTATAGAACGTAAAAATGTTTCATCAATATTGTGATCTTACTTAATAATCTAAGGTCTAAAAATTAAACTAGAAGGCTTCCACCATATGTTTTTTATTTCGTTTAATAGAGAGAATTTATTATCAAAATATTTGGAGAAGAATAAATTTAGTAATCTAAATCTTTCTTCTGTAGAAGGAAGTGGAAAGTAAATGTAATTATCCACTCTATCATTTAAGGCCTTATCAATGATTTAAGGATAGTTAGTAGCTACTACAAACATTACATTCTTACTTGGTGTACCAGTTCTATATAGGAAAGTATTAATTGAGTTTCTAACATTTTCACTCATACTTTTATCATCTCTACTTCTGAAAAAAGCATCTCCTTCATCGATAAAAATTAAAATTCCTCTAGAAGATTTTTCAGCCCAGTCAAAAACTTTATTTAAAGCTTCTACAGCATTTTCCTTTAAGGGAGCAATATCACTTCCAGCCATAATAGCATAATCCATATCTTTTTATTAAATTAATATTAAATAAGCTTGAAATACTTTATTTTATATTGTTTACTTGATGAGTATGCTAGTTTTTTAGCAAATAGTGTTTTTCCTGTACCTGGTGGCCCATAGATAAGCATATTTCTTAAAGGGGCCAAGTTTCTTTTTTTATTCAAAATCGAATAAGAAATAGACTATAATTAACTTTCTAGATGAATTGGCAATACAATATCTGAGAATATATTTTTTTACAAGCTCTTGCTTGACTTTAACTAATTCATAAGTCTTAAAGTTTGTTTAGAGAAAAAATTCTTTAAAGTTGGTCTTGATGTTTCTCTAACTAAGGCAGGTTACACTAATCTCATTTCTAAAAACTTAGAAGCCAAAGTTATGCTTGATTTGGATAAGTAAAAAGCAAATGAGATTAAACCTGTGTAAATACCAATAGTAACAGCAAATCCTTTGTTATTTTAAATATATTAAATACCATGAGCTAAATTATCAAATGTTATTGCAGCAAGTTCTTTAAGAGTTTATCTTCTTTCTTCTTCTTTTTTTATAATTTCCTTTACTTTTAAATCAAAATTTTATCTATAAGCTTATGCCTTAGCTTTAGCTAAAAGCTCAGCCTTTTTTTCTTCAAGCTTAAGCTATTCTTTCATTTACTTTTCCAGAGATTGTAATTTAATTTCTTCTTATCTCCTTACTGATTCTTCCTTAAAAAAGAAAAGTAGAATTCAATATAAGATTGCTAAAATATAAAACTATTTTAATTTATATTTTTTTACCATTTTTTAATTGATTTCATCTTATTTTTTTTGTTTTTCATTAAGTTAATCAGTAAATCTCTTTCTTTCTAATCTATCTCTATACTCATCTTATAATTTTTTTTACTCTTTATCATGAGTAATTGTTCTACGTGTTTCTTCCTGTCTTATTCTAATTGTTTCTCCTCTTTCCCTCCTATATTTATTATTTCATAATGATTATTATCCAGTTAAATTTTCATCAATTTTACTCTAAGTTGGCTTAGTTTTCAAATGATAATGCTCTCTCTTATTCAATTATGCCTTAATAGATGAGCTTAGCATTAGGACTCTTTTGTATTTCTCTAATAGCCTAAAGTAAAATTAATTGTGTAAAACATAATTACTTTAGAATTTCTACTAATTACTTCAGCGGCTCTTTCAAGATTGCTTGGATCTACGTTTAATGACATTTATTAACTACTTATAATTTTTATTTACTGTTGTTGATTAATAAAAAGTAGAAACTAATTAATAATTTTTTAATCTTTGAATTTATCAGAAACAATACAAATATTCTGGAATATACTAAGCATTATGGAGTAGATAAATTAATTGATACAAAATAAATCTCTCCAAGTTTAAAATTAGTTTCATTAAAAATTATTTTTTTTAAATTAAATGATAATTGCTTAACATGATAAATATACATTACAAATTTAAAATAAATAATATTATATCCTTCACATCTATTGCTGTGAAATACTTTTAACAATATCTTCAAATATTTTTACTCTCATTTCTCTGCTCACATTACTTATTTTGTTGTGTTCACTCATATATTAGAAGAATTAGTCTTTGAATATTTAAAAAATATTAACAAAAGATATCTAAATTGCAAATTTACTTGGTATGATATTATAGACCATAATTATTTCTTTTAGGGATTGTACAATAAAAGCATATTCGTTTGATTGCACCTATTTTCGATTTAAAGAAACATATTTAAAATTTAATTATCAAAAAGTTAAAATTACAGAAATTCCTTGGTAAAGAGAAAGGATAGTAATGTAAGCATACTCTGTGATTTTAACATTATCTAATTGAGATTATTCATTAAATTTTTCAATGTTAAATGCTTCAACAACATCATTTACTCTCTCATAAAAAGTTTCTTTTAGCAAAAAATAATAATTTTAAAAATGTAATTATGAAACTATTCAAATATTTACTTTTCTTGTCATTTTGAATGGCATTTAGCAAATTTACATAATCGAATGATTCTATTTAGTAGCCTTAGAGGAGTTGAAGTTTTCTAATATACAAAGAAGATCTGTTATCATTATCTGGTATAAATGAAGGATTTTAGTTTTCTTTCAAATGAGCTATGTTTCTTTACATAGCTCTAAATAAAAATAAGCAAGATTGATCATAAGGATTCTGTGGTAATGATTCTGAAAAGGGAATACTGTTAAGATTTGCAATAGGTCTATTCTAAATTTAAAATAGAATATACAAATTAGGGAAATATTATGATAAAAGAGAGGCTATATCATCATTAAATTCTTAAAAATCATTAAATAATCTAAAATTGGAGATTTCTTCATATTTGTCAGGCAAACTGTAATTATGTCTTTCATATTCTATAAACTTTCCTATAAAACCACTCACTTCATTTTATTTAGATCTAAGATATTCTTTTAATTACTAAAGCCCATAATTATAACTAAAATATATTTAATACAAATCATCTTTTAAATTGTTATTTATGCACAAACTGAAAGCTATATCCAGAAGTTACTATTCAAGTAATAATCTTAAAATTTTAGTCTTAACAGATTAATTATTCTTGGAAAATGTTTCCTGAATACAAAAATTACAAATATTTTAAAGCTAAGCTTCAAGCTATTATCCAAGAGTATTTTAAGAAGCATTCAAAAGTTTCAACGATTTTTCTATAAAAATAAGAGCCTCGCCAACTAAAATATCTTCAAAATTAGGATTCTATTCAAAACCAATATTTTCTGTACTTTATTATTCATTTTAAAATTGAACTCTATTTAATTCTAATTACTGACGATCTTCAAGTATAACAGAAATAGACTTGCTCCAAATCTATTTTTTTAAATTTGTAATATTTTAATTAATTCTTTTAATAAAAAAAACAAAACTCAAAAATACTATTTTCGATTATGAAATTTATATATAATTTTTTATCAAATCAATCATTTTAAAATAAAAAATTTTATTATTTATCTTTATTGCTTCAATTTTGAATGTTGAAAAATTAAATTAATTTTAAATTCTTTTAATCAGAATTCTTAAAATAATTAATAAAATGGTTTGTGATTAGATTTTCTAAATTTTACTGATTGATTGATTGATTGAAAATATTGATTTATGAAAGAAAAGATAAATATTTTTACCTCATAGTATACTTTAATATCTTCTTAATATAAATTTGACTTTAAAATTGAATTGACTAAGATTTCATTTAAAATTCTGAAGATAAACTCAATATTATCAAGATTAATGTATAGTCTATCTATTGATTTTTACTAATCATCTTCTTTTATAATACTATTTGCTAATGCTGCTTCAAAAATTTCTTAGAAGAACTCTACTCTATAATTTCCTGATATCTATAGTGAACGAATTTATTAAGCAATAGAGGCTTTAAGAATAGAATCAATACAAGCATTAGCTATTTTAGGGAACTAATTAAAATTTCTTAAATCAGATCTTTCAACAAATTATTTAAAATGATATATTTTTTATAATTTTTTATTAATTTCATAAAGAATAATATCGTTATCAATGCTGAATATCTCTTCTTAATTGAATTTCTAATTAGATTTTCTTCTATCATTTTCTTTACAACTTACTGCTAGTACAATATTACGAGTTTTTTCCTATTTCATTTCTTAAATAATCAAATATAAGGTTTCTAACACTGTATTAGGATTTGTTTTTTTTATGTAACTATTGAGCTATTTAATCTTCTCTTCCTATTTAAAATAATAAACATTTTTAATTCTGATATATTTAACTCATACTTACTATTTTTATGCTTTGTTGGAAAATGCTTAGCAAGTTGATGAAGTGTTCAGGATTGCAGCCAGCAGGTACAAGATAGTTATTTTATTCTTAAATTCTTTTTTCTTCTAAAATTTCACTTTTCAAATTAAAACTATCAAACTCATCAGGTGTGTTCTTTTTTATTTGAAAAAACATAGCAAATATTTAATAATTGATAATTTTTTTACCATAATTTAATTGATTTCTTTAAGTCCTTCATTTTAGCAAATTGTATAAATACCCGTAATGTTAAGACCCTTAGATATTCCACCAATTCCCTACAAAAAAATAATTTAAATAAACAGATAAGGAAGTAATACTTTACATTTATTTGATCATCAATATAGAGTTAATCATGAACTAATTCTTATCCTTTTCTAATTAGTGAACCGAATTACTAATTTTCTTGACTGAAGACAATGTAATAGAGAAGATCTAAAAATATTTTATTTTTTTACATTATTATAAATATTTATTCATAATTTATTTACTGAGTTTCTTAGATGGATCATATAATTTGCCATTAAATCCTTGTAAACTTTATGAGTTAAATTCCTTTAAAACATAAGAAGTTCTTTCAGCTCCCTGATTTTTAAGCTTAATCTAATTTTTGAAAAGATTATTTTAAATTTGACTAAATATTAGATCATTTTACTTCAAATAACACAAGGGCTTAATCAGTGTTTAAAAATTGTAAAGAAGTAAGACAATTAACTGTTAATTCATTTTCAACATATTAAAACTATAAATCAATGAGAGAAAATTTATTTTTGTCTAATTGTTGTTGTTGCTATTGTGACAAAGTTTAATTTTATTTTTCATGATTTATTAGAATATCATTAAACACTCCAGAATAGATTTCCTAAATTATTATTTATAAAATAAATTTAATACAATTTTATCCCTTAAACAATCAATAAATTATATCACTTTCTAACTTTAAATTCTCATTTCTCCTTAGAAATAATCAAGATTCAAACTACTAAATGTTATTCTTCCATTAAAGAAGTAACACATTTCTAGGAAACATCCAGTATGTAATCTTTATGAATAAATACATCTGACCTTAGCATTTTCATCAGTTGGCTAGGCACTAATACTAATGAAAGATTTTATTCTACCAAATATCTAACCATAATAAATATTAACAATATTATTTTAAAAAGCAAATAGTGTAAAAATTAATATACTGATTAATTGGGATGAGCAACTTTTTTGCTACTGAGAGTGAGAGACTGCTTGCAAACTTGAACAAAGTATATATTACCATAGTTAGTAATCAAAAAAACTACATAAAGAGATAGCTATCAAAATAAAAGCAATATTAATATAACTTAGAATTATTTTTATAAAATATTAATTACTATTTGGAGTACTTCACCAACTTAAACAATTCTTTCATCTGATTTATTTTCAATTATTATGAATCTTTAAGTAGAATAGTTTTTATTGAAAAGAGGGTATAAGTAACATTGTTTATCATCAAAGATCAAAGCATAGTTCTATCTTTTGTTATCCCTAGATATCAAATTTATTATTTCTGATTGTAATTCATTTTAATTTAACTTAATATTTACATTTATATAATCTTTATTTGATCTGGATCTTTTATGTTTGAAACTTTGAACTCACAGTTCTATTCATATTAAGAATCAATTAAATTTTATTTCTCATTTTTAATATTTTATTAAATGCTTTACTGGTAAATTAGGAATATTTTCTTCTAAATATTCGAAAAATGAGATGGTATTACTGTCATTTTAAATAACCCAAAATAATTTAGAATTCTAATCAAATCCAACTTTCATAAATTTATCTCCTAAAAATAATTTAAGTAGAGTTAAAATAAATTTCTTGAATATTATTTGCAAAAATCAATTTAATGTTCAACTATTTACTTGGTGCCATATTTCTAAAAATATTACTACTCATCTATTATGCATCATAAATATTTCTTGAATGGGTCATTAGGTTTCTTATATTACTATTATCTTGGTTATTTTTTTAATTTTAATTGGAGTTATAGCTTCTATTTGATAAATCCATTTCAAATTGCTTTTGTTATAATTTACAGCTTGCTATTGCTAATGAATATTAATTTATAATAAATGTATCTAAAAATATATCAATTTTGAATTTTATTTATTGCTTTATAAATTTAAATTGTGTTGCTAAATCAAATTTATTATTAATTAAATATCTAAAACATTCATAGCTAGTTAATATTTTATAACAAAGAGTAAAAATATATCCTTTTAACTATGTATGACTACATCTAACTCTACCTATCCTTTTAATTTTAAACTACAAGTTGCAGTAAAAAATAAATCTTAATAAGATTTAATGTAATTAAAATAATTTTTAATTCATACTAATATACCAAATAAATATGGAGTTTATTATCACTTGAATATGAGATCTAAAAATTATAAAATTTTGAGTGAAAGTAACTCAGTTTAAAAAATTGAATTGATGAGTAAATCCTACTAAAATTTTAAATCAACTGAATTAGGCTTTTAAATACTTTAAATATTTAAGTAAAGAGATAAATATTTATTTAAAAATTTGATATATAAAAGGAATTTTAGAAATAAACGATTGATTATTTAGATGAAATAAATCTACACTGGTTACAATAAAAGATTGAAAATAACAGATAGATTTACATGGCATTAATTAATAAATTTAAAAGTTTGAAATATTATTAAGGGGAATTATTATTAAGGCATTTATTTTGTTTGATTATTTATTTATTAGAAAGTATAGGTAGATTAAGGTCTTTTTTTAATTATTAATATATATTAAGCTCAAATGTATTTATTCAAAACTTGAATCATTCATTCATCGTCAGATTCACTTTCAGCAGAATACTATTTTAATAATTAAACTTATTTTTTACTACTTTTTTGTTCAGAGCCTTTCTTTATTTTTTTAGTCTTTTCAGGTTGAGCAGCAGATTTGTTTTTCTAAAATTATTAATTTATTAAAGTTAATATAATATAATTTAAACTAAGTTCTAATTTTACCTTATAAACAGCTTCTTCATCAGAAGAAGAGCTGCAGCTACTGAATAAATGATCATATTTATTTTATTTTTTAGTAGAAACAACCTTATTGACTTTCTTTTATTTCTTCTACTTTTCATCTTCAGAAGATGATTAATCACTAGTATTTTCAGAGTCTTCATTCTAAATTTTAAAAAGCTTTGTTTAACTCAACTCAAAAATGTTTTTTAAGAATATACTTTAATAATTCCAACAGTTTTCACTGCATTGTTGTAATGATTCTCCCACCAGGTGTCATTCCATTCAAATTTCTTTTTATTTTCATCAACACCAAGCTTAATTTTTAAATTAAATAAAGATTAATAGACTGTTAAGATAAATGTGATGTGTAACTCACAAAAACTGAAATTTATTTAGTGAGTTTGTAGTTTAGAATAAAAAAGCTTACTCCAAGTCCTTCTTCTCTCTTTTTGATTTGGATGCATTCGGTTTAACCTTATTGCTCTTTACCAAGACCATTTCCTCTATAAATAAATAAGAAAAAATTATAACTCTGTATTTTTATAAAGAAATATAATGATAATACTTCCATCCCATCTTTTAAAGCATCTTTAAACCGAAATCGCATTCAAATTTTTTGTTAGAAACACCAGTTCCTTTATAATAGAAAAAGGTTATAATAAAAATAATCAGGAAAAATAAGGAGTTAGTTACCTTCTAATATTCTATCTCTGAATTTCTTTGACATTTTATGTTATATTATGAGGTATTTAAGGATAAATATACTTTTTATTTATTTTTTTAGCTAAAAGAGAGAGCTGTGGATTAATTCTTTTCTTTTTAATTATTTTTACAATTTAATCAAGCGATTCTTTATAAAGAAATGATAAATCTATAACAAATAGAAATTTGCTTGATCAAAGTTAATTAAACAAAGGTGAATAAAGAAATGAATTAGATTCATGCAATAAACAAATCTATTTGATTTTATCAAATAATTATACCATAAAAATACAAAATAATTTATTTTTATATTTCTACTTTTGTATTTCATTATTTTTCACCTAAAAAAAATTATATCTTTCTTAAAAACTTATAAATTATTCTTATTAATTTCACTTTTTATAATAATTCTTTCTATTTAAATTTTTAAAAAATATAATTATTTATTTCATAACTTAATTTCAAATTAAATTTGTTTACTTATTTTTCAAACAAACTATTCATTTTATTAAATACTGCTTAAATTTATATTTATTTGGACAATTATATAGCCTTTTATTTCTACATATTTCTGCAATTTAGAAGAACAATATATTATTAGATATTTTTTTTAAAGAATGTTTCAAGGTAAATAATATTTATTTTTTTCAGCCGCATAAAATATTTTCATAAACTATTTTTGATGATAAAATATTCTTTGTTTTGGAGTTATTTTGAAAATTTAATCTTTGATATTTTAAATCATTACTTAATTAAATAAAAAAAGTTAATAAAATTGGGATTTTAAGATTATCATTTGATTATTTTCCAAGCCAAATTTTTTATATTATTTTTATTAGCTTCAATAGAATAGATTTTGAAGTATTTACAGCAAACATAGAAAAAAACAGTGTAGTCTGTAAGAATAAGTTAAAACTTTGAAAATCTTTAGTTTTTATAGCGAATCTTATTTATTTTGCTTTTTATTCTCCTTAATTATCTGATAGATGAACTCCTTTTAATATTTGATTAAACTAATTAAATATTTAAGATTGAATTTTTAAGTAGAATTTATTTTATCTTTTTCAAAAATATCCATTGGTATTTTTAGAAGAATTTAATTTAATTTAATTTTTTTTCTATATTTTTTAAAGATTTAAATTTTTGTTTCTAATTTTTGGTTGTAAAATAAAAATTTTGAAAATATTTTTTTCATTAAAATAATATGTTTTACAATAAATCTAAATAAATTTATATTTATGATTGATCAGATTTTAATTTCAAAGATAATTGCATAGAAACATTTAAATTAATAAAACTAAAAGTTATTGTTATAAATAAAAATTTTATTTTACAGTTTTAGAGAATGGATAAGTACAGGATTAGGTCAAACGATAAAAGCGGAATCATATTTGATATTGGTATTGCTTATACTAAAATAGGTTTTACAGGAGATAATGGACCAATTAGAATTATAAGAACTCCCAGTGAGCTATTTTCAGAGTTCAAAGATAAAATCCCTACATTAAAGAATAGGAAATAAACATAAGATATTGCATAAGCTTTTGAAGAAGGAGAAAAAAAATTCAATGAATCCATGATAGAAGGAAATAACTAATAACTACTTTAAAAATCAGAAATATAACAAATCTATGAGTAAGAAACTTATTTAGCTAATAGTTTATCAGCTGACATATAAAATTTAAATGAAAAATTAGATGTATTCCTCAATCATTTATTTTACTATGAACTTTTGCAAAAACTGAACAACAAAATTATCTATATTTGCATGAATCATTTGATTCCTCATGAATTTTATGATAAATTAGGGACTATTCTTTTTAATAAGTATGAGATATCTAAAATTCAGTTTGTATTAAATAACAGTTTGCCTTTATATATTACTGGATAATTATCTGGATTGGTAGTCGAATGTGGATATTACGATACTCAAATTACTCCTATTTATGAAGGATTCCCTTTAATGAACTGTTTAGTCACTACAAAGAGTGGAGGTTACCTAATAAATAAGTTTTTAAAGAATTATTTGGTGAAAGATAATCCAAATATCAATTTCTCAAACATTGATTTTTTACAATTAGAGGATATCAAATTTAAATATTGCAAACTCTTACTCAAAAATCAAGAAGATCAATATGGAATTAGTGAAGAAATAATATAAAAAGCCAAATAAACTTTAATACCAACAAGTTTGATAGCAAGCTAAATTGAGGTATAGCCCTAGCTCGAAAAATCATAAAAATAACAATAAATTCAGTAACAAAAGATTTAACTAAGCTATTTCACATCAACTAAAGCATTAAGCTAAGGCCTATTTGGCAATGTTGATGCTGACGAGCCAAATATAGCTTACTCTATTTTGCAATGTCTCTAAAAATGCGATCCTTCAGTAACTATAAAAATTAGTAAAAACATTGTCATCTCAGGAGGAGTTGCTTCTACAAGAGGGTTTTATGAAAGATTAAGATAAGAAATATTGTATCAGCTTGATAATAATCCTTAGGTTAAAGATGTATAATATTTAAAAAAGAATTTATCATTCACAAAAACTAATTATCCTACAAATACCTTACCATGGATAGGAGCTTCTATTGTCAATTAACTAAATCCAAGTGAAAAGTACTGCATTACAATAGAAAAGTTTAGATAAAATAGCTCTCAAATCCCTGATTTATTTGGCAATGATTATGTTTATATGCTTAGCTAAAATTAGAAAGATTCAGAACAAAGTAATGAAGCTGATGATATTATATGAAATAAATATTAATGTTTGGTGATAGTAACATAATTATAGCCTTAAAATTTGATTAATTTATTGTTGAAATGTCTTTTATTTTAATTAAATATTAAGCTGTTAAAAATTTAATAAATTAATTTAATATTTAATTCATCAAATTTATAAAATTAAATCTTTTTATGATTAGATAAAATCAAATTTATGTTTTCAGATTATAAGGTTAATCAAAAATTTATTTTTAATTCTATTAATTATTGGAATATTTTATTATTTATGGATTGATAGTATTTTAAAATATAAAAATGGATTTAAATTTTGTAAACGAATTATTTCTTCTTTCATTTATAAATTATAAGATATGGTTGATCAAAACACTGTTTGAATTTAGAACAAGATACTGAGAGTACAATCATGAAAAGGAAAAGTCGAAAAAAGAAATCAAATTAATATCTTTTTTTGACTTTTCTAAGAAAGAATATTCACTTTCATTAAATTAGTAATGGTAATTGATGATAAATCTTATGTATTTATCAATGATCAATTAATATTGTTATAAGACATATGACTTAGTAACAAAGAAAGAGAAAGGTATGTGCAACTATTCGAGTTGAAAATTCTTAATTGCAAAGGATTGATTATATATGAATGTATGCACATTAATTAAATCATGCATACAAAAAATAAAAATAAAAGGAATACTTGTTAATTAAGACAAGAGAAAAAACAAAAAAAAGTGAAATAAAAAAATTAATTAAAAAATTTGTATAAATTTTCATAAGAGCATTTAAAGAAGAAAATGTTTTCCAAAACCCTTGCTCACGTTACCCGTAGCTGCAACAAACTCAACCAAGGTACAATTCTTGATTTTTCAAAAGCACTCTGATTGATTTAAGGAAAAAGAATAAGAGGAGTATTTAGTAGAATCAAAAGCGCAGTTGAGCTGCATTTTTAGGAAGTTTAGGATATGGGATGAAGATAATTATAAAGCTAAATGAAATATAGATTTTAATCAATCTTAAATATTTATCTCTTATGATTCTACAAATAGCAATACTCAACAAAAGATTCAACATATATGTTAGTGAGTGTATCTTGCAACTCCATAAAAAATGCATAAAAAAGGAATAATATATCTAAATGTGTTGCATTTTTGCTGCTTAAGCTCATTTTTCTTTCTTTAAGAATACATATTTAGATATATTCTTAGCTTTTTGATTGTATTTAATCAAAAAATAGCTTTTATTTATTTTATATGCATGCAAGTAAATCACCGAAAAGAAGAAAAAAAAAGAAACAAGAAAACTCTATGATATTCTCAAAGAAATCATAAATTGATTTAAATTAACTTCCAACCTTATTATGAAATCTGAAATTCATGTTTAAAAAAATAGTTTAAGCTTACAACTTCGGTGTTTTGAGTGATTACAATCAAAGATTAAGCAAAAAGCTCCACAAGGGTCACTTGGTCGAAGATAAGCCCACATTCTTCGTTACCTCATCCAGACCTGGTAACTTTGGTGATCATATTGATTTCAAGGTTAACATTGATAACTGGTTTGATGAAAATAGGTACAATTTTTATATAATAATTAATGAATTTGTTATATCAAGCGATGTTAAATCCATTTATAGCTTGCAGCTCTAATTATTGAAAGAAATATTAATTTAAAAAAGCAATTCTTCAGAAATATTATGCATTCAAATATTTTTAATCCAAGTAGCTTGAAATACAAAAAATGAAAAGCAAATCAAAATAACTTAGCAAATTAAATAACTAAAACTGAAACATATTTTTATCTTTATAGAGTCCACAATGAACACGAAACTGATATCAGAAGAACCTAGATTTACACTTTGAACGCTATCTATTATGGTGGTTTACTTTCTTTTGCCAGACTCTACGCTATGGGTGTCATCGGCCGTCTTAATGGTTGGAAGAGATATGAAAGAGATACTTACTCTGAAGTTGATATTGCTGCCCTCCCTCCTGGTGAAGTTATGCAAATGGGTAAATAACTTGAAATTATTTTCATATAACAGTGGATTAAAAAGATACTCAAAGATATTTTCATTAAGAATATAATAGCTATTAACAACAATAGATTAAAAAATTAAAAAGGATAAATTAGCTAGCTTTTTGAAAATTATGCTGCAAATTTATTAACTAAAATGCATAAAGATCCTCTTCAACTAAGATTTAGAATTTAATATCAAAGCAACTCTTATATTTTATGAAAATAATTTCATCAAATAAAATCAAAATGAAACATTTGAAATAAATTTGAAAAAATACTCAAAATTATTAATTTGTTATTCATATTTTTTTAATTCATAAAAAAGTCTGGAATGGTACTCCTATCTTCATTAGAAGACTTACCACTACAGAAGTTAAGGAAGAAAATGAATTACCTTCCAACACTCTTTTGGATAAGGATAAAGAAGTTCTTCTTTCTGATGCTGGTAACACTAAGGTTCTCGTCGTCTCTGCTGTCTGCACTCACTTGGGTTGCATTCCTATTCCTTATCTTGGTGCTTATAAGGGTTATGTAAGCTTAAATTGAATTTTAAAATGAAATTTTACTTTTAAAAATAAAAATGAAAATAAAATTAACTATCCGACTTTTTTAATTAAAATATCTATCAAATCATACACAAACATTTTTAAACTTTAAATTAAATTTAATTTAAGGGTAAAAACTGATTAATTAAAACCTATTAAGAATATATTATCCCCAAAAATAAACAAAATTTATTATTAAAAATTCATATCCACAATTTATAAACAAATCTTTTAACTTTTATAGGTCTGCATTTGCCATGGTTCAGTCTATGATAAATTCGCTAGAGTCAGATAAGGTCCCGCTTTGCTCAATCTTCCTGCCATTAATAACTCTATTCACGATGAAGGTACTTTGGTCTGTATGGAACAACTTAAGTTCCCCCACGAACCTTCTCAAAGATTCTGGGCTTGATCCTACAAATTTAAAATAAATATTTCATAAATAGGCATTTCAATAAGCCTGTATACATATATATTTTGTACATTGCCTGTTTTCTATTTTAAGTAAAAACATTTTTAATTTTTGCTTCAAAATGATTTGGCAATTTAAAAATCAACAATTAAAAAATCTTTTCAGAACAAAATGAATTTTTTTCTAACTTTATGTTTATTGTTAATTAAAGATAAAAAATTAATTAATTAATTGGAAAAAAATTTTAAAATAAATAAAGTGAATTAATATATTCAAAATATAAAAAGAAAAGATAATATAAAATATGTACGTAGCACAATGTCAATGTTGTGAGTTATATAACTAGCTTACGATATCAATTTAATACATTTTACTTATAGAGTATATTTTGTGAGTGTGTGTATGTTTTTATGTTATGTTATGTAATTTATGTGATGAGTTATTAGGTTGGTTTAGTAATTCAATTATTAGTTGATAAGTTATTTTTTGGTGAATAATTGTTTTATGAAACAAATTGGTTTATAAATTATTTTAAACTTGAAAATGAATTTGTTAAAAAAATGAATTTTTATTCTATGGTGAGATTTTATATATTTATTTATTGGTTGGTTTGTTTGTTTGTTTGTCCTAAGTGATGTTTGAGATCAATATATTTATTTATGTGCTAGAATATTGTAAAATAATTCTTTTATATTTATATTTTTCTCTTTGGTCTTGCCAAATTATTATTTAGAATCCTAGATTGATAGATAAATTAGGTATCTAAATTAGATAATTTGCACTGGGTTTTAGTAATTCTAAGATTTCATGAAAATTAAGAAACTTATTATTTATTTTTTGAAAAAAACTCAATTCATGCAAAATTTATCAAGAAGGTTATTATCATCGAAAAGGCATTAGCTCTCCTCTAATGTTGTAGCTAGTTTCTGTAGCTTTTATACTTTTACTTTTGCATTATTTTCTTTTTATTGTTTCTCAATCTTTCTTTTTTCTGCCTCCTCTCTATTTATACCTGCAAGCAAATCTACTCTCCATAAATTAGGCATACCTGCTATATGAGTAGTTTATCTTCTACCTGAGGTATTTCTCTTTAGTATAGTTTCTAACTTTTACTTCTCTTGTTCTTGTTTTTTAACTTATTTTTCTGTATCTACTTCTGCTTCTTGTTACTCTTGCTCTAGGTAAGAAAGAAGAGGAGCTTCTTGTTTCTTTATCTTGTCCCATTATATTCCTATTAAGGTTAGTATTTATTTTATTTTTGAATTTCATTGATAAGTAAACATGATAAATTACCTTAGAAGAATTTATGTTGTTTAATTTCTTAAGCTCCATTAGCTCCAAGACGTTTCTTATAGTCATGATTAAGCAATTTCTTAATTAAGTCCTAAGCTTCTGGAGTCATTTCATCTTCTCCATAGCCTTTAGAAATAAAAATGGAATTAATTAAAATATTTAAATCCATAAAAATATTTTTTTTTAATTACCAACATCTGGCCACTCAATATGACCCTTCTTAATATTACTGAATATTCTCTCTACTGTTTCATCATTAAATGGTCTATTTTGTAAAGTATTTAATAAAAAAAACCTTAAAAATGTATATGAGATTAATTTACGGTATGCCTGCTATGAATTCATATACCATAACTCCTAAACTCCACCAATCTATTGATTAATTATTTGTAGATTCTCCATTAATTACTTCAGGTGGTATGTAATCAGGTGTACCAACAACTCTATTTTTTTTCATAATCCCTCCTGGTCTTATGCTATTTTATAGGTCACAACCTGGATTTTATTTGAGTTGCACTACAAATTTTTCATTTTTAAGTCCTTCTATACCAAAATCTTATTTTAGCTATTCATACATCTTTTACTTTTTTTATTCAGGGTCTGCTTCATCAACAACTTTTTTATTCATCTTGTTTGTTAAGCCTACCTCTGACAGTCCAAAATCAGCTAATTTAATATGCCCATTCTTATCAAGTAAAACATTTTCTGGTTTGAGATCTCTATGAATAATACCTTTTGAGTGTAAATACTCAATAGCAAGTATTATTTCTGCTATGTAGAACTTAGTAATCGACTCATCTAAACGACCATACCACCTAAGAATTTAACCAAAATCTCCACCACTCATGTAGTCAAGGACAAAGCATAAATAATTGTCATATTAAAAAGAATAAAGAGCCTTAACTACATGATCGCCAGTTAAGATTGCAAAAACATTAGTTTCTGCACGGAGGTTATCTTATTAATTACGATCCATCTATTTTTAATATTGAGGATAAATATAAAATTACGATTAATTCAATTTACTTATTATGAGCAATCTATAATTTTAAGAGCATACTCGTCTTTTGTTGTTTTCTTATTAACTAGCCAAACAGCTCCAAATGCTCCAACGCCGAGAAGCCTTTTAAATTCAAAATCTTTAAGCCCAAGATTCATTATATTTTATTGGGTAAATGTTATATCATCTACATTGAAATGCTTGACATCAGAATCAGAATAACATTTTACAATAGTTTGTAATTCATCATAGCTTGATTCAGAATCGCTTTGTTCAACAAAACCTTTCTCCACTTCTCTTTCCATTCTTCTTTAATTGTATCTTTCTATTGCTTCTTCTAATATGTCATCTACCCTAAAATTTTGCTACATTTTAGAATATTTCCCATTGCTATTGCTTTAACCAGTGCTTCCTTATTGTTTATTACCATAGCTTAAGCCTGTAATTTGAGTAGAGTTACTTAAGAGATGTGAAGAATCAGGAGAATAACTTATGCTTTATTTAGCTTTTTTTTACTTGCTAGAAAATTTATTTTTTTTATCTGAATCATTATTATAACTTTCTTTTTTGTGAGATTAATACATTTGTTCTAAATTTAAAAAAAATTTCATATAAAATTAATAAAATGAAATTATTACCTGAAGAATCTGAAAAGTAGTCACTTGAACATGAAGAATCAGAGGAATCTCCTTGCTTTTTTTATTTTTCAGTTTTCTTTTTCAACATTTATTTGGCCATAGCCCTATTTATTAGAGGCTTTTAAGAGTGAATATCATGGAGGAGGGGCATAACTTAGTATCTACAAGGAGATTTAAGATAATTACTGGGTATGCGAGGATTTTTATATGAGCCAGCTAGCTTATTATGTCCATCATATCTAGTTAAGGCAGAGCCAGGCTAATTTTAATAATTTTTTTTTTTATTAGGAGAAGGATTTTATTTTATTTTATAAGGTGAACCTTCATCATCTGCTTCTAATTATTTAAATGGTGTAATTTCTTTACTATTTACCTTCAAATTTAAATTTTATTTTTGATCTTTATCTTATGGTATTTCATCATAAAAGTTAACATTTTTTCTCTCTGTTTATACTGTCAGTAAACTCATACCTTAAACAAACCTTGATTTCTAGCTCTAGCTTCCATTTTAATAACTATGAATGTCTGGGCTAATATTATCCTCAGAATCATTAATCGAATAAGATCCAGATTTATAATCTTAGTTTGTATTTTACAATAAATTTTAATAAAATTAAGTTTTTTTATAAGCAGGTTCTTTACTAGCTCCTCCAGTTTCATTATTAGGAGGAATGCTTTCAATAGTATTTTCTGAAGCCATTTAAGTTGACAAATCGCTATTGAGATTGTCCTTATTATTTGCAAAATTTACTCTTTTAATTTATTTTGAAGAATTTTATTATGTGATTTTGTTGTTGTTTTAGATAGAAAGCTATGGGATATTTACTGAATTATATTCATATTATTTTAATTTATCTTTACTTTATGGTCTATTTTACTCTTAATCTATTTTTTCAGCATTACTAACATACTGATTAAAGTCTTCTATTGTTGGTTATTCGTTATTTTAATTATTACTATTTTAACCTTTGAACTAAAATTTTATTTCATTTAATAAAGATGATCTTCTTTTCTTAGCCTCCTTAACCTGTTATGTTAAAATCTTCTAATCACTATCTTTTAGTTTATAAATTTTTCTTTAAAGCACAATTCTTTCCTTTTATTATTTTTAACATTTTTCAAAAAATATGATAAATAAATAAAAAAATTTACATTTAATTAATCGATCATCTTTTTAACTATTGAGACTGCTTCTGTTTCACTAATGATTTCTGGAAGAGAATATTTCAAGCTAGTCTAAGTTTTTATGTCATCTATTTTTTATTTATAAGATAAAATTTTTAGAAATACCAAAAAATATTTTTGAATAAAATTAATTACTATTTAATTCTAATAATTCAACTCTTTTTGATATTTTTTCACCATATTAAATAATATAATTTAAAGCAGAATTAATATTTTTGAGCTGTTTTGATGAAACTCCTACAAATGATTATACATTTTACTTGCTTCCTTGATTTTATGAACTTTCGTTATCATCTTAAGGCTATTTAATGTCTAGAGACGATATATTATCTAAATCGTTAGGAAGCATAGTTTATGCACGCTTTATCTGTCCAAACTTACTTGTCTTTTGAGCAGGTGTTGTTGTTGAAGAATAAGGAAACTAATGCTAACTATTTGAGCTAGAACCTTATGAATTACGTATATCCCCTTTAGAAGATTAGAAAGAGGTTCTTTTTTAACGCATGAAAACATCTTCTTCTGTTTGTGAATACATCAAATCATTTAGCTTTGAGATGCTAAACTGGCTAGCGTTATTCATTAATTGATGCTGATTACTATTACTTCTGCTACGGTCTTAATTAGATTTATCTATTGAGCCTCTTCTTGAAACTAAAAGAGAGGATTACACTGTTTTCATTTCTTCTTCTAAATGTGATAACCTATTGTGAAGGGGTATTAATCCTTCTAAGCTTTTCAATGCTTTGCTTTCTTCTTCTAAAATACGCTAAACTACATCATAGCTCTCTTTACTTGTACTGCTAAGCTATTCTAGATAATCTAATTAGCTTTTATTTGAAGATTTTTTGCTTGATCTATGATTTAAAGTTAGTTAATTTTCAGTATCCCCCTTTTATTTTAGACGAGAAGTGGGAGATTAATTCTAAGATTAAATTGCAGAAGAAGTATTAGAATATCTAATTGACTGTTAGCTTGAACTTTTAGAAGAGGAAGATGGAGAGGCTAGAATAACTTCGTTATTTGGCTAGTTTATTTATTTTATTTGACTAGTTTAGCTTTCCTATTACTGAACTTTTGAAATACTTCCCTTATTTGAAGATTGTTAACAGAATGATTATTATTTTGATCTTTAACCACTGGTATTCATTTGCTAAGAATAATTTTATTAGTTTTAATTACTACACATTGATTTCCTATATGTACCGATTGCATATGGAGTAGGGAATATACAGGATCCTTCTTCATTTTCCTCTTCTTAAACTTATTTAGAATAAAGCAAATTAAGTTTCTCCTCCAATTTTTATTTTTTAATCTCATCTAAGAATATATCTCCTCTATAATTTTCGAATTTTGGATAATCTACTACAGCTTCTTAGCTTTCAACTAAATTTAACTATTCAACATCAAATTACTTATTTTTGTCTTCCTAAGAGTTTTCATCAAAGTTTTATATTTACTATTTAAGATTTGTATAATCAAATTACTACTACTATTTATAAAGATTCAAAAGAACTTATTGTTGATTTAAATACTTTATTTCATTAACTTGTGCTAATTCTTTACTATTTAAAAGAATGTCAGAATCTTCTATAATATCTGGTTTCAAATTATGAAACAAGAAAGGACTTGTAAGCTAATCTTAACCTCCTGATATTGATATATTACTGTTACTTGTATTTACAGTATTGTTATTGCCAATATTATTTATGTTTATATTGATTTATCCATTTGAGTGAATCTAAGAACCTGAACTTTATTATAAAAGCCCAGGAATAAAATTATTATTTTATGAAGAATTTAAGCTCATTTGTTTGGGAGTCATTCTATTTTAATTAAAAATAAAAAAATGAGGTCCATTATCTTTTGGAGAAGTTGCTGAATCTTCACTTCTAATAATAGCATTGAGAGGAGAAAAATTAGTTTTACCAACCAGCAAAGATCCATTTAAAGGAGATTTAGATAATAATTTATTTTAAAAAAAATTTCCCCCAGCTTATTATTGAAAATCACCTTAAGACTCTTATATTTTCAGTTTTAATCCAAATAATTAGTCTTCACTTGTGCTTAAATTATTTTAAATCAACACAGGAACCTAATGATTTTATTATTCCTCACTATTTACCATCCCTATCTAATTTAGTTAGTGGTGGGGAGAAAAATTTGTGTTGCTAGTTGTAGCTTAGCCTATACCAAAAAAATCTGACTTAAAGTTTGTTGAACCTCCTTAAGCTGATTTATTGCTTAAAGGTTAAATATTTGCTATATTATTAGAAATATTAGAAACAAAGTCAAGATTCTTTTCTGAATAGGTTTCATAAAGTCCTTCTATCAAATCAGAAATTTTTCTTTAAATTTTTTTTGGAGGTATTTTCAGTTCATTGTTGTTATTGTTCGTATTATTGTTAATATTGTTATTTGATTTATTTTTGAAGTCAGAAGAATTATATTCAATGCTTAGTTTGTTGGGTTGAGCAATATTTTATAATCCATCATCATTAGTTTCATCTTTCAAGCTATCCTAATCAGATTATATTGAGTTATTATTATTGTCTTAACCTTTGATCTTTTTTTGACTCTTTTCACTAGCACGGTTATTGCTATCATTACTTCTTTTTTTCAAATTTGGAGATTTTTCAAATGGATCTTCTGAAATTGTATCGAGTTCATTAGATATACGGATAGGTTCAAGCTAACTAGAGCTTTATTTCTTTTTTATTACTTCCTAAGAAAAGCTTTCTAAGTTTACTGAATCAGGAGTTAATTTTTCATTTTTTAAACTTTTAGGTGATTGAGTTATACTGTCTCTCAGCTTTTTTAGACCATTTAGACTTATTTCATTATTTTAGTTTTTATTTTTCATAGAATCACTAGAAGGACTATCCCCTTCATTTATTTTTTATAGATTTTGATTATCATCTGCACTCCCTGAAGAACTATGAATTTATCTAGAATCCCCAACTAAAATATTATCTAATTAAAGCATATTTGTAGAGTTTTAATTGCTATTAAAAAACTTATTTTAACTATTTTATCTTGACTCAAATCTGCTATCTACTTCTAAAATTGTAGTAAATTTAGAATCTTCTTTTAGTGCTTCTTCTATCCTTGGTAGACTATTTTAGTTATAATCTTTATTACTTGAGGTTGGTATTTGTACAGTTTCTACATATTTATTTACTTTTGGGGAGTTTTATTTATCATCTTTTTAATCTTGACTGTTTACAAATTAACTGCTTTAGTTTTGTATGTATTTTAAGCTACATTCAGATTAATCTGTATTAATCTAAGTTTAAATCAATTTATTGCTCAATTTACTTGAGCTATTACTGCTTTAAACACCAAGTAATCCCTAGCTATGAAATAGGTTAACTAAATTGTTTTGATTGACAGATGTACTACTTGACAAATTTTAAAACTTATTTTAAAGGTGATTGATTTAATAGTTACTTTCAACTTTTTCTATACTTAATCCTTAAATACCAGTACTATTGCTATTTTGTTAATTAATTCCTACAGATGATTAAAACTTAGAACTCAAAACATTAGACTCTTCAATAACTTCTGGGAGCTACAAATATTTTTGGTCTAAAAAAAGTTTTTTTTTATTATCTACTTTTTCAATTTCATTTTATTATTTTCTTCTTTAAATGACTTAACTAATTTAAAAATCAGCATCTTCCTCATCTACATCACAATTTAATAGCTAATTGTCAATTAAACTCCTAGGTGTTCTATTATCACCATTTTTATTTACTGCTTTTATCTGATTTAAGTGTTCTTCAAACCTCTTCTCAAAATCATCATAACTTTGTTCCTTATTATTAAATTTCTTTCCTTTTTCATCTTCTGAAGAGTCAAAATCATTACTTTTAATTGTTTATTAATTATTTTTGTCTTTATCAGAAGGACGGGTATATTTTTTACCTTAAAAACTAGTTTACTGGTCTCTCATACCTTCAATATTACCAACACTTCGTCCTTTTATATTTTAATTAATTTATTTACAGACTTAAAATAAGCTTTTAAGGTGAATAATAGTTACCTTATTAAAAAGATTAAATTCCAACATCTTTGAGAGAAGATATGCTTATTAAATTATTTGTATTAGTTAAAGACGGGGAATCAATAGAATAGTTTATACTATCTTCAGATTAAATTCTATTTTTCAAATTGAGCATTTATTCAGAATTTAAAGAACTACAGCGTTTGTACTTTTTAGAATTTATGACTGCTAAAAAATTTTTAGGTGTATTTTTTTTAGTATTATCGCTTGATTTTCCATCATCACTGGTTTCTTATTGATATTTTCTAAAACGATAAATTATTGTACCTCTTCTTTTACTTCTATTAAATAAAATAATTATCGTTTTAAAGTATCTTCTAATAATAGATAAAGAAAAAAAACAAATTACCTTTATAGATATTTTTGAGTGTTATACTTTTATTGAATTTTATAAGCCTCTTCACTAATTTATTTTAAATTAAAATCAAGCTCTATAATTTATTTTCTTAATTCAGCCATTTTTTAGCAATTTTCAGTGTGTTCATTTATGATGTGCACATCAAATGCTTTATCACAAATTCTACAAGTTATCATTTCTGATTCATTAATTTATATTTCTTATAATTTTTATGTATAATCTTAAATCCACATCACAATTCTTTTTTTAAAAAATTGCCTCAGTATTTTCTTTTCTTTTTATAGAATCTCTTATTTAATAAACCCATCAAATACAAATTCATCTATTTTTATTAAATTGTCTGTATATTCTGGATTTTATCTAACTTATCTTCTTTTTTTAATGAGCCTTTTAGTTTCTTTTTATCCTACTTTACCTTCAACCTTTTATATCTCAATTGTATCTTCTTCAGATATTTCTTCTCTTGCTTTTATATTGATATTAATTTTATAATTAAAGAGTGGTAAAATTAATTTAATTACTTATCAAAACATACATTTAGTAAAAGTATATTAATTTAGCAATAGAGAATCGCAATAAATTTATGATATCAATTAAGAACCTATTATTATTAAAATTTATTAAAGATATGCTATGCCCTTAATTAACTAACCAACTAACTAAATAATAACTTTTAAAAAATTTAAAGTAGAATAATGAAAAATAGTTCTACTAATAGCCAAAAAAAGAAATGCTTTTATTAACAAAAAATTTATTTTACTCAACTTATTTCATTGCTAAGTCTTAAAAAGAGGACCTATCAAATGAATATCTACTGCCGCTTATTCTATTTCTAATTGTATTATCTATTTCTGTGTGTGATTTCATAAGGTTAGTATTTAATTTACTAGTACTTAGCTCTCCAGTAGGTTTATCCATAATTTCTTGCATTATTTAATTCTCAATTTAATACAAATCTATTTATTTAAAATTATTTTTTATATTAATTCTAGGAAAAATCAAAAGTTATTCTTCAAAATAAATGGAAGCCTTTTAATTCTTCTTCTATTTATTCCTTTTTTTGATGCTGAAAATAGCTTAAAAAATATAATGCAAAAACCTTCTGCCATTTGACTTTATGTATAATTCAGAATTTTAGAGGGTGGAGTGTGGTAGTAATTCATGCAAATATTTAAAAGATCTTCCAGCATTAAACGCTTTTATAATTTAAATAAATGTTATTTTTACAAGAATTTGTTAGAATCTACTATAAAGACGAGTAAAATAAAAAATAAATTATTTTATATGGGTTGAACTAATTAGAAATATGCTAATATTGAGCATTATACAGTCAAAATCTACTATTAATCTATGAACAATTAAATAATATAATACGATAGTTTGTTGACTCTTTTTTGCGATATATTGCTTATAAATCAAGGGTATTAGGTTCTTAACATTCTCCTTGGATTGCTGGCATAGATCTTTAAACATTCTTCCAAAATTAAGTGAATCTTGCGTGGTAAAAAAGTCTCTTTACAGATCATCACTTAAGCTATATGATCTGAGTCTTGCCTTTTTAACTATGCTATTTTAAATCCTTGATTTTTTTATTTAACCAATGTCGGAATCCTAATCTCCATCTATATTAACTAGTGATGGTGCAGACATTTTTAAATAACTTTCATCTTCTTTGTCAGTAATATCTTATAAATAATCAAATTGAGAACAATTTTGCCTATTTAAAAAAATTATTTTGTCTCTAAAAATTAAATAATTTAATGATAAACTAGCTTACTGCTTTTGTTTTGGATGATCTGTGCCAAAATGAGTGAGAGACAAGCGATTTATACTTCTTGACTCAAAGGCAGTTGAACTCTATTATGGAATTACAATACTACTTCTTTCGCTTTTAATAGTGTTTGTGCAGTCAAACCAAAATATTCTTTTATCCATTTGATTAATACAATTCTTTTTTTTTTCATCATGATCCCAAATGATTGAGTCATTTTTTGTGCCATAATATCTATGATAGGAACATCCGCATGTTGGTAAAACTGAATCGTCTTCGATGCGAATAAATTTAAAATGCATAGCACTTTTTCAAAACTAAACCTTGCTAATTTAATCCTTTTCAATTCACTTGGATTTGCTAATTCGCTTTTTTAAATTCTAAGTTTTAACCTTTGCTCTCTAAGCTTTTATATGAGCACTTTGTATTATTCTGATTTCTTTTTATTTCTTTAAGTTTTATTTGAATGCTTTTTAATTTAATATAATGAAAATTACAAGCAAGCAAGCATCTGTTTATCTGAAATAGATAATCTAATTACAATTTCATTCATTTACTTTTTTACTTTATGATTTCATTTCACTATTAATAAAAAAATAGTGAGTTTAAATATTTCATATTACTTGCATTTTCCTTCTTCATTACTAATTATTTTGATTCTAACAATTCACTTTTACATCACTCCTGTCAGATTCTAGTATTAAAAAAAGCAATAAATATTATAAAATAACACTCTTTCAGTTTTTTTTATAAATTTTATTTACGCTATATTTAAGATAGTATAAAAAAGTTATATCATCTTGATTATAGAAATAGCTTTTTTTCATCTTTCATAAATAGATCTTTTAATGGGCTAAATTAATTGAATCATAAAATATTTAAAAAACGTAAAAGTGAAAATTTAAACTCAATTTTTTCTATGGCTATTATTTTTTTTCATAACAATTTCATTCAAATTAAATTAATTAACAAAAAAAGGTATAAATTAATTAACAGATTGGTTGGTACCTTTAAAGCTAATAAATTATTGATGTGTAAAAATTAAAATAATACTTTGTGTAATAATAAATATAAATTAATTTTATTCAATTTAATAATATATTAAAGAGTAAAGAATGTATATATACAAAATTAACATTTCAATAAATATAGATAGATTGGGATTAATTAATTATTGTTTAAAATTTAATTATAAATACTGTTTGCTTTTTGGTTTTTAATTTGCTTAATTTATTACTCATAAATAAGCAGCATAAGGTAGTAATTGTTATTATTACAAATATTGTTATTACTATTATTATTGTTACTACATATTCATTTTCTACTTTTGGTTTTGCATCATTTAAAACATTTGAATTTATTAAGAAGAAAACTATGGCTTTTAGTATGATAAGCTCATAGTTCTCCCTCCTTATTAATTTCTGTTTTAACATATTTACTATTTCTTGAGTTAGCTTTTCTAATTTTATTGATTTTACATGCTGTTTAAATTGTTGCTACCCATTTTCAGATTTAAACCTTGCTTATTGATACTATTTTTTTTAAATTTAAGAAGAAATTAAGAATTTTTAAATTTTTTAATAGTAAATTAATTACTCATATGAATTAGGATGGTACTGTAATTTCATCATTTAATATACATGATCTTCATCTAGACTTCCAACACCTTTTTTGTATGAAGAGGTAGTTGCAGCTAATTAACCCATTCCCTTTGAATCTATATGATCGCGATGAGTACTATACTTAAAATTGCTATTATCATAAGTATTGAAAACTTTATTGCTTTAATAGTCGTAATATTAATGTTATCCATCTTATATTAAATCAATATCTGATTAAACAGGTTAAGTAAAAGCTTCTAATTGCCCTTTATTTTGATTATCAAGGTTTAGAGCGGAATTATCTTCTATCATTTAATTATCAGTGTCTAAATTAAAGTTATCACTAAGATCCATATCCTCTCCATCTTATTCATATTCGTCTTCTTGCATTCCTATTCCACCACTTGCTTACTATTACTTATATCCGAGCTAGTTATTTGAGGTTAACTATTAATTAGTATCAAAGATGGGTATACTACTGTTTTAATATTTTTATTGATGCATAGAGTTAACTCTTACTCCACCTGTTTAAGCAGTAATACCATTCTAAACATGGATACTTGGTGAAGGCTAATTTAAGTTAATAATATCAGTAGTATTGTCAGTAAAATCATCTCTTCCTATCATATTTTGATTATCTTAAAATACTTCTGGACCAGATACATCTAAATTTTAATTACTATCATCTAAGTTAAAATCTTTGCATTCCAACTCATCAAATTCGTTTTACTATTACATATTTTATAATCCACCACCAAATGCAGGGCCATTATATCTATCTGCTATTAAAGGCATTTCTTAAATGTTTTATTATAAGCTAATCTAATTGGAAAAATTTTGAGGTAAACTTTAATTGACATAAATAGGGTCAACCATCTTTAAATCTTAGTCAACTATCCTACTCATTGCTGTTTATTCCCCATCATATACTTATTACTAATTCACAACTAAACTGCTGAGAGATGGAGGATCGTTAGGATTAGAATATATTGAAGGTCCAATAGTTTAATATTGCTTGTTATTCATATAATAATTTTATAGTTCATTAATTTTATTTGAATTTTAGTAAGTTCTTTAATATTATAATGTATTTTAATTATTTATTCCAAACTTTGAGTTATTTTATAATGATCTATTTTCTTACAAGTTATGCTATTGTAAGAAACTCTTTTTATGAGGTTAATTTTTTTATTATGAAATCATATTCTCAGCCTTATTCAGTAAATTGTTGTTTTCCAAATTGTTGCTTCTCCTATCATTTTAAAAAAAATAATCAATCATTAAAAATAATTTTTTTTATTTTTAAATATTTTACACTAACAATGCTTTTTTTAATGTAAATTTAGTATTTTCATGCTCAATTTTTTCCTTGGCATATTGTTCCTTTGTATGATGTAACTTGTAATTTGTTGATAGAAGCAGGTTTTTAGTTTCATTATTTTCTTTAACAAGTTGCTAAATTTTCTTTATATTTTAAAATAAATATTTGAACATTTTTTAACTTTAAATTTTACTTTTTTGTATTCAATATCTCTGTTTTTTATTTTACTTAAATCATTAATCAAAATTTTTCTGCTTGTCTCTGTTTCTTTTAGCTTTTCTTCTAGCTATTCGATTTAAGATTTCAATCTTTAGTTTTCTTTGAATAATTCAACATTATGATTAAACGACTATTATGCTTTAACTTTATTATCATTTTCTTAAAGATTGCTACTATTAAAATAATCTATATAGATATTTAGAGAGTTCAGAAAATTGCTGTTTTAGACTTCTTCTTTTCCTTAATTAAGTTCATTATCTAAATATTTTGTTTAAAATTATCAAATAAATTAAATTTAAATAATATTTATTTACATGGTAGATGCTCTTCAAATTATTTTTAGAAACTCATAGTAGAGTTAACATTTGAATTATTCATCACATTGTTAGAGTTATAGTTTATCATTATGTTTGATTAATTATTTATACTTGAAACGTTATTTGATAGATTTTAAATATTAGAGATGTTACTTATATTGAATTAACTTGAGTCAAGGTTATTAAATTAAGCAGTTGGGCTAATATTACCTAGAGAATTGTTTAATATAGTAGATGATTAAGAATTAAATAATGAAGATTCTTTTTTTTAGTGATTCTCAAGTTAGTTTTATTCAGATTAGTGTTGATGTATCTAAGTATGAGATAATCTTTTATTGTTATTAGGAACATCTCTATTAATGGAAGAGAGATGGTGGTTTTAGTGTTAATTTGAATTATGAGTATTTGAAGATTATTCATTTGCGTGTGAAGGAGAAGCATTAAAATTATTTTAAGGAAGTTATTATTATTAAGATTAAGCAGGCTGGGTAAGTATTTAACTTGTATTATTAGAGTTTTTTAAGTCAGATTAATTACTCAAAACACTAATATTTTATACTTTTTCTTAGTGAGAGTTTGTATTTCTTTAAGTTTAAGCTACTGTTATTTAAGGAGGAGGCTAGCTGGTGCTTTAACTCATACTTCCTTAGTAACTATTATTTCTAAAAAATTAATCAAAAAGTTTGGGTTAAGAATTTCCTAATGTTTTTCTTTAGGTTAGTTTTTCATCTTAATTAGATTGTTATTCATTAAATTAAGAAGTATTTTCTAATTATAGAGAATCATCTGTTTCCTACTTTTGAATGTTGCTTTTAAGTTATGTGCTTTGCAAAGAAGAGGTCTAATTCAGTCTTACTGTATCATCGCTATTTTATTGTTATTAATGCTAACTTTAAGAATTTTTCAGTTATTATTTGTTCTTTTATTATTTCATAAATAGCTCTTATTGTTATTACATTTATTACATTTGATGAAAATTTTTCATAAATGGTGGTATAGGAGTTTTACCTACCATATTCTTTTACTTTGTTTTTGAAGGATCCTCTACATGTTTCTTTTGCTTGATCATTTAATCTATATATGCTTAATTACTCTAGTAGGCAGCGTCATTCGGTTAACCTTTTTTTTCTTAGCTTTATATCTATTACTCTTACTAATACTACTATTGATTATGAATTTTTATTTAATTTTAATTGAATTCTTTCTATTCATTTTAAAAACTATCTTGTTTCTTCTGTACAGTAATATTTTAACCTTCATTTTATTGTGATTAGCTCTGCTTATTTTAAAGATCCTAAATATTTTTTTAGTTTTATGAATTAGATTATAATTGCTATAGTTTTATAGGGTATGAGACTAGCTATTATTAATTTTAATTTATTTATCCAGCTGATGGTAAACTATTAGCACCTTTACTATTGCCTAACTAATTTTATTAAGTATCTTAAATATTATTAACCATTTAACTAGCCTAATTATAGTTATTTTAAGCTCCCTTTTTTTCAAAAATCGTATTATTGTTGTCTATTGGCTATAAGCCATTATTTGAACTAGACTAAAAATTATCTTAAGTGCGATATAAATTTCCTAAATCTTTTTCAATATCCACATTAGAGTTGTTTCTCTTTTGGTTTCTCAATTCTAAATATAAAAATTATATTATAATATGAAGCTTAATAACTTAATTTAGTAATAATGTAATTGGCATGCTGCTAATTTTGATACTGTCTGATATAATAGTCTTTTATATAAAAAATATTACTTGCATAGTTAAGAGATGTGCTTTTTGGAGTAGCCATTTTTAATACAGAAGTCGGAAATGATTATATTTAACTTGATTTCTTATCCTATTCTGCTTTTTGTATTGCTTAGTTTATTTTTCACTGGTAGATCTTGAAATATTCTTTCTAATTAGTATTGATAATTGATCGATAAATTAAAGAATATTTTTGAGTTTAGTTTATTAATTTTTCAATCTTCTTTTCTAACTTCTTCTTTATTTAAAATGCATATATTCGTTGATAACAACACAAATTATCCATCCATATAAGCATACCTTATTATCTGATTCATTAATTTATCTTAATAATTATACTAAAATACCAACGAACAAATTGCTCGTATTCTTCGAAATACATTTTTTAAATTATTTTACATTAGAAATAATTTAAGATTTTAACTATTAATGGCACACTATTTTTGATAAGATTTGATTCATAAAAAATAAACAAAATAGAATCAATTTTTTAAAAATAGATACTCTTGTAAAATTTTATGAGTTGGGAAGAAAAAGATTGTAAATAATATATTAAATTAATTTATCATAGAAAATATTTGATATACCCAATGTATCAAAATCCAAAAACTTAAATAAAAGTAATTTGAAAAAATATGTTCTATGTCAAAAAAATGAGCTTAAAATTTTTAATTAAAAATAAGTTTTCATTTTTTTTCTTTTCTTTAATTTTTAATCAATGGAAATAATTTTTATTTTTATTTATTAAAAAATACTTCATATATTTGCTGAAGTAGAATGTTATTAATAAATGATATATTGATTAAAATTAATATATTAAAAGATTGTAATTAAATTATAATATTATTTTCTTTTTATTTTTCATTTATTAAAAAAAACTTTAGTTTAATTCTCAAATATTATATTTTATTTTATATTAATTAATAGATTTTTAAATTGATTGTATATTCTATTTCTGATTTTAGGTTAATTTGCTAATACAAAATATATTTTTATCTATTTTAACAATAAATTATTGAAATTATTATTTTTCTTTTACTTTTTCTTGAGAATAAAATTTTAAAATTGAGATCTCTAAAAGATCAGTCCTTATTCATTAAAAGTTAACTTAATTCACGTTATTTGAGTATATTTTATTTATCCCATTATTTTAAGCTGATTTTTCATCTGTTTCATCAATAACACTGTCAGTCATTCTAATTTTAGGTTTAGTATTAATATCATCATATTCTTATAACGAATTTTTACTCCTAATACTCATGGATTTTTATTTTATCTTTTCTAGATCATTTATTTAAACTATTTGGATAGAATTTACATCTTCTACAAAGTTTCTTTACAAATTAAACTATATCTCTTAATCGTTTTACCCATTTCCTTTAAAAGATGGAGGATAAATTTTTACTTCAACCAAATCAACAGGATTGCTAATACCAAATAAAATTTTAGATCTCTCTAAATTCTATTATGTGTTTTTATTTTATTGGCCTTGTCTAATTTGAGTAAAATCCATGTTTGCTATTTGGCTATATGGAGCTGAGCATATAACTTAATTACCTAATCTTCCTTCGATCATTTTTCTAAATAAATTTTTACTGTAATATTTCTTTTTTCTAGCTTTTTATGTGAATTATATATGAAATTAAATTGCAATTCCTTAGATTGTTGTAATTGAATAAATATGTTCAAAATAATAGATATATTTTTAAAAAAAATTCTGATGGTATTAGGTAAAATTCCCAATTTAAATGAATAATTTTAGAATGCATTACTAAATATAAAACACTAATAAAAACTCTAATCTATTAATTAAATTTAAATTAATTTTAATGAATTATTAATTTTATTTGAATATTTTAATGAATAAAATAACACCACAATTTATTTTGGAATTTATTCAATCTTTCATTATAAAATTATCAATGACTAGTCCACTCAATGAAGATAATAAAACACCTGTATCATTAAAAATAGAGCAAATGTTCATAGCAAGTTCTTTTTCGTTCTTATTGATTTCTTCATGATTGAGTAACAAATAGTTAACATTAACATATGATGCACCACCCATCAAACCAACAAAAATCATCAATGGTATTTAAACTCCCATTGGTACTGATTTATTAATAGCTATGAAAATCCAAAGTCCAAAGTTACAAGCTTAAGCAATAGTAAAGATGTAAACCTTTTTAATTTAAATGAGATATAAGGAAGATCTACTTATGAAGACACCAATTTAATAGCAGAAGCAAAGGATAACGAATCCCTATTTAAATTAAAAATTTTTTAAAAATTAAATGAGTTTTATAGAATAGTTTACATTTTTTTCTAAGAATCCATTGAAGTCTGAAGAATATTCATCACTATCAAGTTGAGGATGAGCTCTTTCTGCCCAAACTGTTTCAACTACATATTCAAGATAATAAACTAAACCAAGATTAACTGCAAGAGTCCACATTTTAGGCATAACTGATCTGATGTTTTCCCAAGATAACTTCTTGTTGTCTTTAGCATCGTCATCTTCTGATTCTTAAATAGTGATAGGTTTATTTTCTTATTGTTGGTCAGAAAGTTCTTCTTCTGTCATAAATAAACAGAAAAAAGAGTAAATAAAAAAATATTACTTTCAATTAATTATTATTGAGTATCCTCACCTTATTGGCTGTCACTGTAATTACTTTCACAGTTGACTTAATTAGATGATTTATAATATTTCTTCTTTCTATTGTCATACCATAAGAAACATACCCAATAGCTTGCCTCAATAGGAATCATAATTAAAAAGATCTATTATAAAATTGTTCATTAATTACTTGAAATATTTTATAATTTAAATGAATGTTATTTACTATGTAAAGATCTAAGTCAATTGCTTTTAAAACAAGCAGTAATCCAGAGCCGAAGGGACCAGCAAATCCAGTACCACTACTCCAACCTGCTACAAGTTTTGAAGGGAATACCTTTAAGTATCCTTTTGAATAAAATTTATAATTTAAAACCTTGTAGAAATAATTATTTATATAAATTCATACCTAGCATTACTGACTCACCAAAAGCTTACATAGTACCACACATAACAGATCCAACTAAACATGTATAGAAACCCCATTTACCATCAGCTTTTGAAGAAAAAGCAATAATAACAAAGGCACAAATTGATAACACAATACAGACAAATATTCTCTTCTTATGAGAAATATTAATGAAGAATTTAGAGTTGATAGAACGCATAACACCTGATAAAACAATCAATGATCTTTTTTAATAAAAAAATTTGAAAAATTACAACTAAATTAAGATACTTACAATTAAAATAGTGTCATAAAGTTTTTCATATCAAACTTATTTGCTATATCCTAAGCGGCAGTACCTACAAGCACATACCCAGTATTATTGATAATACCAATAAAGAAAAGGATCAAAAGATACATTTTTTCATTTTTTTAAACATTTAAAGCCTAATTATATGCAAAAATAATTTATATCTAAAAAGAAAGATCCCAGTTATTTTATGAGCTCTGCTAAAAATAAAATGTTGTTTACTAACTCATCTTTAGTTTCAATTTAACTGCTGATAACTACGTCTAGTTTTTCAAACTCTTTTTGAGAATTTTTTCTTTGATTTACCTACATTTTTAGTAATTTTGCAAATAAATTAATAAATTAAGCAATTAAATTAATTATGATCAATTGAAGGCCAAAAAATTTTTGAAAGAGCGAATATTTTATAAAGTGTTTGAATAGTTTTTTAGAATTGAAATCTACTTGTTTTTAGTTTTTGAAAATATAAAATTAATATTATTATGCTTATAAATACTATTGAAAATATTACATTAATTTTAGATGCTTAATTGATATTTTGACATCATTGACAAACAATTTTTTTTTGATCAAGTAAATTTCATTCTCAAACATGCAACAAAAATTTTATAAAAATTAAATAAATATCCCTATTCTCAATAACATTTTTCTATATTATTTCTCTTAAAAATCAAAGTTGAAATTAATTTTGCTTTTTCTAAAACAAACTACTTATATTTATCTACCTCTTTTTTATGGATTTAATTTATTTATTTCATTTCGTTTGACATCTTAATACATTTTAAAATTAATAAAAATTGTTTCTATTTGATAAAATATTTTTCAGATTGAGAATAATAATAAATACAGAAGTGAACATATATTTTTAAACTATTAAATTTGTACTTTTTAATTATTTTTAATTGAGGCAGGTTACTCTCCAAATTAATATTTATTTGTCAATCTAAATTTTGAATTAATAAAATAAAATAATCAAAAATATATTTTCCTTTTTTAAAACTTTACTCTTTTTCTGAAGTGTTCCTCCACTAACAAATCCACTTCTAAATTACTGCTGCATTCCTTTTTTCATTTAATCTCTGAAATTTTCCATAATACTTTCTCTTGATTATCTCTAAGGTATTTAATTTTATACTGATTAATTTTACTGCTATTGCTAAGTACTAGTACTGTTTTAAGTGACTGAAGATTTTTAATTTTAAGTCTATTGTATTTAAATACGTATAAATTGTAATTATTCTTGTATTTGTTAAATAATCAGGTCTTTTTCTATTGACTATGTTTATTACAACTAAACCTAAATATTAAACTATTCTTAAGATATTTTTCCTGTTTACAATAATTATTCTTAGTATTCTTTTATAATTTTTTAAGTCTAATTAGCTTTTTCTTTTTCTAATAGTAACTTCTGTTCTTCTTACTCAAGAATAGCTTTTTGACTAAGCAGTTAATCTAAGTCAAAAATTTGAGGAGGTAATTATGGAGCTTTTTGCTTTTTTAAATCTTAATCAACATCAGCCTTAATTTAATCTTTTAAACTGAATTCATTTTCTTCTTTATAACCTAATCCATGCTTTGTATTTCTTTATCTAGAGAGAGCTTACTTAAGTAGCTTAGAAGAATCTTTTCCCTTAGCAAAATCAACACCTAACTTTGTTGCCAGACGCTAAGCTTTGAATTTATCATCATTCATAGCCACTTCCTCTAAATTTTATGGGACAGGTTAACCACTTATTTCCATAACTTTTAACATATCTGAAGCAAATTTACTTTCACTCATCAAAATAAGACTATAAGCAGTACCATCTCTAAATTTAAATAAATTGAATTTGAAATTAAACTTTAAATAATAATAATATTATTTTTATTACGTTGCACCTGCTCTACCAGTTCTACCAATACGATGTATGTAAGTATCAGTATCTTGAGGTAAATCATAGTTAATTACGGTTTTTATTTCAGGTATATCTAAACCACGAGAGGCTACATCAGTTGCTATCAACAGATTTTTGTTTGATTTAAATTTATTAATAATATCTGTTCTTTCGCTTTGTATTTTATCACCATGCAATACAAGTGCATCTAAATACAATCTCTATTTAATCAATTCTGATAATTTGTTACAATTAGCAATATGATTAACAAAAATTAAAACTTTTCCTTTTGTAAGACATAAATTTAAGTTATTTAAAATCCATTAGTCTTTAAATTAAGTATCTTTAAATATGATTGGCTCCTATCTGATATCTTCATTTGCTTGATTTTCTCCACCTACCTTGATAGTAACAGGATTACTTAAAACATCCATAACCAAATTTTATATTTTCTTTTTCAAAGTAGCTGTAAAAAGTAATGTTTAACGATCTGGTCTTATTTATTACATAATTGAGCGAATCTACTTTTCAAAACCCATACTAAACATTTTATCAGCCTCATCGATAACTACATAAGTGCATCTTCTTAAATTTGTGGCTTTTTTTTATATCATTTCCATAAGCCTACCTGGCGTTGCTATTAATATTTCTACACCTGCCTTAAGCATCTTCCACTACTCATGTTTATTTTCACCACCCAATAAAGCTCCAACTCTAATAAAAATAAAGATATTTAATAAATACAAAATATCTCAGCTTTAAACAAATTTTTTTTTACGAAATATTGTATATTTTAGCATATTTTTTTGATTCAGTGTATACTTATTAACAAAGTTCTCTAGTTGGTGCTAATATCAAGCCAATAGGACCTTCATTTTTTTCTAATTCTCTCTGTTTAAAATTATTTAATCTATGAAGGTTCATTAGTTTATAAATTTACTTGATCTAAGATATGGATTAATAGAGGCCATAAATAAGATACAGTTTTACCTGAGCCTGTTTTTGCAACACCAACTATGTCTCTTCCATTTAAACCACAAGGTAAAGCCTTTTAAATAGTTAAAATTAATTTAAGAAACCATAAAAAATATAATAATTACTTGACATTAAATTTAAGTGGGCTTTTCAAATCCTTATTTTGTGATTTATCTCATCAATTCTTCATCGAATCCTAAATGACCAAAACTGACAATAGGTTTTGGCGGTCTTATTCCACTAACTTTAATCTCAAATTCCTTTCTGTTTACAAAATAAATTGATTTCTAATATGTTAGAATGGCTAAAAGCTACCTTATTTTTTCAATTTGCTATTCATTAAGTTTAGTTATATCTGGGTGTTCATTATAAAAATTTTTAGTAAACTCTTCATATTATATTTTAGAATGGTCTACTTTATCTAATAGCTAAAAGTTTTTCTTCTTCATTTCTTTAACTTTATTAAAGTCTACTTCTCTTTTATTTGAAAAAAATTGTATTTTATCTTCATATTATGTGTTAACTAATTAATACCCATCACTATCTAGAAAATCATATTAATTATTATCATCTCCTTCTTCATCTTCATCATATTCTTCATCATCACTGCTATTATCATTTTTATCTTTTGGCTTTTTGTTTTTTTTGTTTGGATTCAATTCTATTTTATAAAATTTATGAAAGAGCAAAATTTAAATTGTTAATTTTACTATCAGCTTCTTGTATAAGTTTTTTCTTAATGCTATCCATGTAAGTATCGAGATGATCATCTTCATCTAATCTTTCTCCAGCTTTCTAAAAATAAAGTGTTTTACAAATATGTTACAATTTGAATTGAATACTCTTTTGGTGTTTAAATTTTATAAATCAGGGTTTTCTTTTTTTTATATTGTTTCTTTAATATCTTTATCAGCCTATTCTTCAATATCTTTCATAAAGGCATCTAATTCATCTTCTTCGTCATCATCTTCAGCACCATTATTTTAATTATTTTATTATTTCTCATCATCATCTTCATCATCATCAAAATACTTGTCTTACCTCAAATCTTCAGTAAGTTACTTTTTTAGTTATTATTTAAAAAATCGGATACTCTTTAGAAAATAAAATGGTTACTCTTTTTTTTCTCCAATCTCCCATTTCTATTTAATATTCTATTTATATACTAATTTATTGTATGTATAAAAAGTTTATTATTTTAAGATATGTTTAATAGACGATTTTTTTATAATTTACAATAATTAATTCAAAAATAATAAAAAAATCTGATAAACTATCTGATAAAAATCTAAAATAATGCTAAAATTACTTTTAAAAATATTTCTACTAATACATAAGAATCTACTAAAAAATAATATCTTAAAAACTTTTAAAATGCATTTAAAATAATATGATTCTCCAAATTAAAATCTAAAATTCTTTGTTTTATTAATTGATATTTTAAACTTATTAAATGAATAGACATTTTAAAATTGAGAAACTAAAAAATTTAGATGTGAAAACTTTGTTGATAAAACTTGATAAATTCAAATATGTAAATCGTAGATGACAAATAGAGGATTTGTTTACATAATTGAGTAAAGATCTTTATAAAAAAGTGTCATTGAAACTCTATATGATAACAAAATGTAAAAATAGTAATCTATAGTCTCTTCTTCTTTAACTTTTACATCATATAAAGAGGTAGTGAAAGTCTAAATATACTCATTTTAAGTGAGCAAGTAGGCTATCTCCAAGCAAATATGTTTTGGCAATACTTTTTTCATAAAAAAGTAATTAATAGATTCTATCTGAGCACTTCCTATTTTTTGCCATAATTAGTATTGTACTTCTTACTTTTTTATATAATCCATAAATATTTCTATACAATAAGCTCCTTTTACATGATTTTCTATTTACAAATCAGTTATTTTATGATAATCTATGAGACATTCTATTGCAAAAATTTCAAAATATTCTCCATGGCCATTTAAAATCCAGCAAAGAGAAACCAAATTTTATAGCAGTATACACTTGTCCATAATTCTTTTGAATTCTGCATAGGAATCAAATTCTTGGTTAAAATTAAATCCAAATGATCCCTCTCTTAAATTAGTTAATTAGTCTATGTTATCAGCTAAAATTTAATAAATCTTTTTATTTTAGGTCTAGAAACTAAAGTTAATCTTTACTGATTCAGCAAGTTTATTTATGCAAACAAATTTTATAATATTCTCTTAATCTTCAGCACTTAAGGTGTATATTCTAGAGTTCAAGTTTAGATTAATTTTAATTAGATTATTAGCTTCTCTCATAGACTAAAAAATATTTTGCAGTTATAAAATAGATTCATAATGATATCCCTGTAGTTCATTAATAAATTCAATAGATGAAGGAGTAAAATGAAATAGATTCTTATGTTATTAATTCTAAACATTTAAATGTGATTAATAACATTTGCAATACAAGTTTTATTTTTTCAGCAAATACAAGTGAAATATTACTTTCATAAGATTTTAGTTAATATTCTATTAGGCCATTTCGATATTAATGTTTTTTAGATTTTTTTAGTTTGATAAAAATGGAAATAAATTCTATTCATCAAAATTATATTAATTCCCAAAAATATTCAAACTCTCTAAATTTGAAAACTCTTCAGCTATTAGATCTTATGCAATTTATAATAATTAAATTAAGCTTAAAGATAATTCAACAATTTTCATTTAATTTTAAATTATAATTGATTATATTTCTGATGTTGGATTAAAATTTGAAAAAATTTCTATATTAAATTGCAACTTATTTATATTTTTTAAATTTAACTATTTTATTTTATCTATAAATTCATAGTTATGGATAAAAATCTAAAGATTTTAGCAATCTAATAAATCATTTTAGATAAAATACTCAAAGCAATTAGAACTAAAAGAAAGCTAACTTAAAAACTTTTTACTAATTACAAATTTTGTTGATTTTTTTAAATTATCCTCATCTATATCTTCACTTTCTTCTATAAAATCTGATCGAACAGAAAATTATCTTAAATTGGAGTTTTGTAAAATAGAATTTAGCTAAATAACATTATCTTTTGAAAGATATTTTAGAGTAAGTGTTAACTATTAAAGATTACTTAAAACAGGCTGTTTGAGTTCTTATATTAAAGAAAGATCAGAAACATTCAAAGATTTCAATGAATTAAGCTCTTATTATATCTCTAAAATTTCTTTAGATAGATCAGCAATCTATATAACAGAAACATCCAAAAACTAAAATATTCTAAACTTTTAAATATTTTATTATAAAGTGTTAAATATTAAAGAAGGATAATTTGTTATTTATTCTCTCTTATCTAGTAAAGCTTGTAGGAGCAAACAAAAATCTCTTTCGGATTCTATAACTATTTAGTCATCATAACCATCAACCCTCATTAGAGTGTTTGCAAACTTTTAAATTTAGTATTCAGTCCAACGACTGCTCCTATAAGACTTAGTTACTATCTAATGCAGTTCATTAAAATAATTTTCTCTTGAAACATAGTTTTTGAGAAAATAATCATAAATTTTGTCCATATCTTTGTAAAAAAAAAACGAATTATTGATCTAAATGTTTAGCATTATTTAATTTTTTATTTTACTCGACGAAATAATAAATTTTTTGATTTAATTAACCTTATCAAAAATAGGAAATAAGTAAATTTATTTACATCATTTTCACATAAAAATAATTTTTTATTTTTAATGTAAAATTCTTTTTATCTCATTTAGTTTCTGATTGAGAAACAATCTATTAAATTATTTTCTTGATATTTATTAAATAAACCTAAATTTTATTTTTACTGTTTCTATTATAAATAAATATTAGAAACTTTTAAAATATTTAAATATTTTTGTTGTAAAAAAATGTAAATTAATACAATTATGATGAAAAGGAGATTTTGGGTATTTTTATGAAATTAATTTATTTAAGTTAACTAGAATAATTTTTAAAAAAAAGAATGATATAATTCAATGATTAAAACAATTATTATGGTTCAATAGATAGGAAAAAGAAATAGATCAAAAAATTAGATGATCAAAAAAAGAAAGCGTGGTTAATTAACTATTGAAATCTTTTGTAAAGATATTTGAAAAAAAAATTAAGAAAGCTGCTTTTTATAAATTATAGGATAATTACTTTTGTAATAAAGAATAATTAATACTTTAATTGAAAAAGATATCAGAAAGGTAAAAAGAAGTGATATCAGCAATCATAAATACATAATTTTTTTGTAAAAAGTGAGAGTTTGCTTGTTTGTATGTGTGTATTTTGTTTATTACTTTTTTTATAAATAAATGAATAAATTAAGATATCATTTTGCAAAGATCTTTGTAAGTGTTTTGATTAGCTGATTTTATTAGGAAAAATCATCATGAATGAAATTTTAAGATTGAAATAAATAAAATTTCTTTAGATTATCTCTGAAATAATATTTGAAAAAGAAAAAGCAAATTTCATAAAAAATTTATAAAAAGAAAAGAGGTTTAAAAAATGCAAGAGGATGTTGATTAGGAGAGACTATTAGATTAGGCTCGTTAAAAAGTTAAAGAATAAGCTTACTTTATGAAAAAAGCATTAGATCAAGTCAATTTAAGAGAAGGCTTGAGACACGCTTCCACCATGTTAGAAGAATTAGGTGTTAGGGAATAAGTTTAGTTGAATCCTAAAAACTATTATATAGTTTTTATGCAAATTTTTGACGAACTCCGTACTTTGGAGTAATACTTTAAGGAAGAATACAGAAGAGGTCGTAAAATGATGGATTTGTATGAGTCCGTTTAGCATGCAACTAAATTGATTCCTAGACTCTATCTTTTAATCACAGTTGGTTCTGTTTACATTCAAACCCACGAAGTTGGTGCAAAGGAAATTCTTCTTGATTTGTTAGAAATGATTAAAGCAGTTCAACACCCTACTAGAGGTCTATTTTTACGTTATTATTTCCTTAAAATGTGCAAAGATCGTCTTCCAGATAAGGACTCTGAATATTTTGGGTAACTTATTTCAAAATAAAAATATCATTTCAATATTAAGAGCATCAACATACACATCAACAGCTTTTAAAAAAAGAATAAAAATTTTTGTAAATAAATCTTTCATCAAACACTTTTTCAATTCTTCTTCCTCTACTAAAGACAAGAATTTGTTTATTTTACAAAAACGTAGGAGAGGATATTTTAGAAATGATAAAAATTGTTTGAAAAACGACATTTAGTGAAAGAAATTTTAGCTTTTACAGTTTTTGATAAAAGAAAAAATTAAAATGAATTAAAAATGAATGAAAGTTTAACTTATTTTTATATATAATAGAGAAGGTGGAGATGTCGATGATTGCATTAACATAATTACTAGAAATCTTAATGAAATGAACAAGCTATGGATCAGAATGAGTGGAAAGTCTAGAGATAAACCAAGAAGAGAAAAGGAAAGAGTAGACTTAAAGATTACAGTAGGTGAAAATATTCATAGATTAAGTAGCTTGGAAGGTGTAAATAGTGAAATTTATTAAACTACTGTTTTACCTAAGTTGCTTGATTTAATTGTTAGCTCAAAAGATGCCATTTCTTAAAATTATTTGATTGATTGCGTTATCTCATGTTTCCCTGATGAGTATCACTTAATTACTCTTCATGATATATTAGGTATTTGCACTACTTAACTTGAACCTAAGGTTGATATCAAATCAATTTTCATTTCCTTGATGGATCGTTTAGCTGAATATGCTCTTCGTTCAGAAGATGTTTAGGCTACTTTCAACTCTGATAATCATATTTATTCTATGTTCAAAAATAACATTGATAATGTAAATAACTAATTCAATTTTTAATTATTTATTTTAGAATATTTTAGAATTGATTTCATAAATATTCTAAAAACAAATTAAAAATTTTGAAAAAAAAAATTTTTTTAATTAGTTGGTAGAAAGATCAAGCAGTGCTGAGTTTAAAAACGTTTTAGATTTAATGGTTGCATTTTTGAAGTTCTCTTTGAGATGTTACTCATCAAACAGCGATTATGTTAATCAAATTTTAAAAAGTTGTGTTAAGATTTGTGAAAAGTAACACGAATAAGATTTCTAAGATGACTGCTTGAAGAACATTGTTAAATTTTTGACTATGCCTCTTGAAACTATGTCCTTAACTATTCTTACTATGGATGAATACCCTAATTTGATGAAGTATTTACCTTTCTCTAAAAGACGTTAGGTTGCCTAAAAGATTACTCAAGTAAATTAAAAGCAAATTATATATTTAATTTAATTTAAATAAAAATATAATAGGCTGTTGTTAGCTTAAAGAGAAACATTAATGATTTAAAAATAGCTGAATAATTAGTTCTCTTTATCCATCCCTTATTGGTAACTGAAAAGGACTATATTGAAGTCTCTCAAAATGATTTTGAAGAAGAATAAAACTTGGTTTGCAAAATGCTTCATCTTGTTCATCATGATGATGCTTAAGAATATTGGAATATTTTAAGACTGTTCTTTGATAATTTCTAAAAAGGAGAAATTAAGAGATAGAGATTCACTTATCCTACCATGTTCTATGCTCTTGCCAAATTCACTCGTTCTGTCTATGAAAAGAACTAACAAAATGAGATTCTCAATTATAATAATATCTTTGAAATTATGAAGTAATTGATTGAAACTTTAGCTTAGGAATATCATACACTTGCTCTCAAGCTTTACATTTAATTCATTTTAATTATTAATGAATTCGATCATGAAAAAACTGTAATTACTTTTCATTGTTTACTATCTTTGATAATTTATTTATTTTAAAGCTCGATGAATTCACTTATGATATTGCTACTACAGCTTTGACTATTTATTAAGATGATTTAGGTGATGCTGATGTTAAATTGCAAGCAATCTAAGTTATTAGTGGTGCATTAAACAAAGTCTCTTGTTTAAGTGATGAAAACTATGACACTCTTTCATCTAACACTACCTAATACTCTGCTAAATTACTTAAAAAGCAAGACTAGGTTCTCTCTATATTAAATTGCACTCATCTTTTCCATGGTGAACTTATTGTAATAAAAAATACCTTGATCATTATATAATAGCTAATTATTTTGTTTTAATATTAGAAAGATGAAGAATCTGTTAAGAAATGCTTAAAGAAAGCTATTAAAATAGCATAAACCTTACTTAAAACTCAAAATAAGAGTATTAACTTGTATATTTATATCTTGAATCGTTTCTTCATATTCTGGAACAATGTTCAAGTAAGAAAAATCTTTTTTTCATATAAATTAAGAATTGAAATTTTATTTTTAAAATTTAGTTTGATATTGCTGAAGTTCAAGAATTAATCAATACTATCAATGAAAAAATTGGAACCTTAGATAAATCAGCTGAAACTGAAGCTCTCAATAAATATTGGAGAAATACAGTATAATATATTAAATCAAAGTAAGAATAAAATATAGCAGGATTCATCGAGCTTCATGTCTGAAAGAAGTAGTCTAAATTTTGGAATAAGCTAAAATAAAATATAATATTCTCATTCATTATTATTAGTAACAAATTGAAATTTCAAATACATTTCTGAAATAATTATGTTAAAATAAACACTAATATTAAAATCTCCGTTTTTGTTGAATTAAGAAGCATGAAATTTATTTTTGTATTTTGAATTTTAGTTAAATAAATATGTTGATTCATTCTTACTAAAATTTAATTAGCCAAATATGTTTATCAACTATGTTTTTTAATTTTAAATATTTTCTTCTAACTTAACAATATTTAATCACACATCGTTTTTACGTTTTTTAATCGATTTAACAACATTTTTAGTTTTAAAAATACCTGAAATTGTTATTCATATTATATTTTACTATTTACTGTATATAGTAAGTCAAATTAAAAATAAAAATTTCAAAAAATGATTTTTTTAAGATTTAATTCTACAAAAATTATTTAGAAGGAGAACAAAACAGGTCAATTAATATTGTTTTTGATAGAGATTTATCTTAAATTATTATAATAACAATTTTCTTATCTGATATTTAATTGGCTGGTGATTAACAACTATATATACAGTTTCTCTTTGATTATCAAATATTTAATTTACATCAAGATTTTAAAAGTAATTTTATTAAGCAATAAACAAAAAACAATAAGCAGAATACTAAGTATTTATTTAAGTAGGTGTAAATGTTCTTTTTTTAGAAACTAACAAATAAAAAAAACAAAAATTCCAACTAAAAAGATTCAAGTGTTAACTAGAGCTCTGAAGAGAATAATAAAACATAAAATAGTAAAAAGATATAGCTACCTTTAAAGAAGACTTTATTTCCAGCTTTCTATTAAAACCAGCCCACTATTTAAAATATTTATTAGGATGCAATAAAGCTTTTATAAAGATTATAAGATATGATAGAATAGACTTCAAGAGATTAGTATTTTTATTAAGAAGAAAATGTTAAAAAATATTGGAAAGAGACTGATTAAGCATTACAAAAATTAGAAAGTAGTTAATTGGGCTTTTAAATATAATTGATCTTTTTTTAATATATCAGTCAAGCTCTAAAATTTTAAAGCAAATCTTTAGAATTTATTTCTGATGAGTTGTAGTTCTTTAAAAAGGAAAGATATGTTTTAATTTAGTTTTTTATTTAATGGTAGTTAAAATATTGCAAGTAGTACACTGATGAATGTTTCTTATCTTTGCACAGAGGGATAATTTTTTTAAAATCATAAATAGATCAAATTAATTCTTCTTTTGAAGTATGCTGTTTTTTAAATTTTTATTCTGAGGATATACTAATACCGCTAGGATATAAAGATGACGGTATAAAAGATAATAAAAAAATATTAATAGAAAACGAAATATAAGAGTTAAAAATTATTAGTTTATTAGAAACCGTACTTTTTATCTATAACCTGTAGCTTTATTTACCCACTTAATTAATCAATAAGCATTACTCACATAATATGCAGTAGGATTAAAATAAATATGATTCAATGGGTAATATAGTTCATAAAAAGTAATCTTTGGTATAAAATGATAAAATTTCTGATTAATTTCTTCATATGAATTAGAAATATTAATAAACATTGGAAATAAACCAAGGGAAAGTGATTTTAAAGTATTAAAAATCTGATAGTATTACCCAAGATTAAAATTTTTTTTATCAAGCTTAAGATGGATAATGTAGTAGCACAGAAGATGAGCACTAAGATGATACTCACTTAAATTAAAGCTTTGATTATGAAGAGAATTAAATGGTTTAGCCTTTAACATATGTTTTATGGTAAGAATATGAAATTGTAAGAAGATTTTCTAATTACATAAAATTTGTCTAATTTTTTATTGGAGAGATGATTAGTTTCAATTTAAAGGAAGAATGTCTGTCAAATATCTCTGAAAATTCATCATCTAAATAGTTAGCTGCTTATGATTAACAAAATGATATTTTAAAAGCATAAATATTAGTTAAATGCTATTTTTATATAGAAGAAAATCAAAAGTGCTAACTGATCAATTTATTGATAAAAGTATTAGATAATATAAAAAATGATCTAAATTATCATAAACTAAAGCATTTAGCTTAATTGATAATATACTTAATAGCAAGTGATGAAGTGGGTAGTGACCATAAAAAAATTATTTTTTCTAGTAAGCTCATTCTAAATATTTTAAATCATTTTGAGTTTTCTGAATAAAAAAATTTTTTGAGTAATTAATATAATTTGCAAAACGAATTTATGTAAAAGTATCATCCGTTACTTGATTTTTAGTAATGTGTTATCAAAAATGGTAAAACAAAAAAAATCAATATAAATCCTAAATCTAAAATGAGTTTCAATATAGATATTTATGAAAAGCTTTCCATAATCAATCTTTCTTTAGGTATACTAAATAAAGACATTAAATTGAGTATAAAATACTTAGGGCCTTTTAATTAAATTGAAAACTTTAATCCAATAGAACTAATTATGACTAATAAAATCAGTCAAACTCCTTACAGAATTAATTTCTTAGCTGAACAGGAAGGAATATACAGCATTGAATTTGTAAATTCTTATTCTTGGTTTGCAAGCAAAGACATAGAATACAGAATAAATGTCCTGACACCATTTTAGGTGAATTTATCTTTTCAAAAATTAATTAATTATATACTTTAATTAATTTAAGCATAATCGTTAAAAAAATATTTGAATTTTAAAGTTAACATATATTAATTAGATTACTCTTTTAAATATTTAAAGTTAATTTAATCTTTTTATTAAAAAGGTAAGCTAAAACTAGTCACTTTCTTTAACAAAACGAATATTTCCAGTTGCTTCAAGACCTTTCCATTAAAAAGCTGTAGAGCAATTTTAAGAGAACTACAAGGTTTTTAATCAAACTTCTGATTAAGCATTACTTGTTTTTAATTAAAATATTTTAAGTATCCTCTTTAAATCTAATAATAAATAAAAAGGAGGTAAAATAATTGAAATATTTCAAAGTTTAGATAATTAAAATATTTTTGACACTCTTGAGCCATAGGTAGTAAGCTCTTTGAGTAATACTATAAATTAAATTTACAAAGAAGATCCTAAAAAATTCTTCAATTTAAACTCAAATAATAAGTTAGTTTTGTATGTTGTAGTAGAAAATGAAGAATAAAAAGAATATTTCAACCAAAATTCTTTATTTTAGCTTTCAATATCTCATAATTTCCCTTAGTCTTAGATTCTCGTTGAAACTTATCCAAATATATTTATCTAGTCCTTTTTAATGTAAATTTTTCAATTTGAATTATTTAATTAAATCTTTTTTTTTAGGAAATAGGAAATATTTTTCAAGTAAAAAATAATCCTTTATTGGTAATTTAATAATAATCTTTATAAATCTAATAATTATGAGTCCGCACAACTTCTAGAAAATAATTTCGATGAAGTTTATTAAATTTCATATGACTAGCTTTAAAAAAACTAAATTTTAATAATAACAAAATCTAAATTCGAACAAGCTAATTCTCTTAATAAAATATCTAGTGTCAAAAATGAATTTTAAAAATACAATTTTATTATGGAGATAAATACTTTATTTAAATGAAAAATAAATGTTTACTTATAAAAATTTATTTACTCAGCAAAATAAAAAAGATAAATTATTAAGTAATTAAATTTGTTTATTGTTTAAGTTTATAACTCTATGATTAATTAATTATTTTTCTACAAGTTATATATTGTTTAAAAAGTATTTTTAGATAATTATTTAAATTTCTATAAATTATTCAAGAGATTTTAAATTTAATTGTCATGATGTTTGTAATAGATTCAAGTAACTTTTTATTTTCAACTTCCAAAGTTGAGATAATTTATTAATCTAAGCTATATTTTTATTAAATTTCCTGAAGTTTTAATGTTAAAGTTTTAATTTAAGTATTCATATCATCCATTTTTTGTTACTAAAATTCAAGCTCATAATCTTTTTATACTATTTTTTATTTTAGTTACTTTATTTATTGCTTTAATTATTCATTAATTTGGTGTAACTAATTATTTTATTCCTGGTCGTTATTTTATTTCATCTAATTTTAAATAAATATTAAAAAATAGAAAAAAAATTAGAAATATTTAATTTACAAAAACATTTTGCTTCAATTTGATTGAATTCAAATTGCAAGTTGATGAAGAAGACCTTTAATTTTCATGAGATTTTTTACTTAAATCTAAATAAGTTGCACTAGCTAAGCAATTTAACTATCTTATAGTTTTGTTTGGATCTTAGCTATTTTCATTTAAACTATTTAAAGTGGTATCATGACTCAATTATTCTTTTGCTTCTTTAATCTAATTCTTTTAAAATAAAAAATATTTATTAAATAATAAAATTAATTTTTTAATCTTTTACAGATAATTTGTCATATACTAAATTATTTTAAAAATTTTTATTTTTGGTTGATGAAGAAGAAAAATTATATTTTTTCTGATCTTATGTGTTTATTATGCTAAACTCACTAACTTCATTTTTATAGCTATTATCCCTCATAAAATTATTCATGGAAACATGACTATTTAAGCTTTGTTTTATACTTTCTAAAATTTTTTTCAGTTAAAGTTATTATTCTTGTTAGCAATTTTAACATTTTATTGTAATGCATTCATATTAAACTTTTTGTTGAATATGCTGAGAGGGATTTGCTTTAAACATGCTTCTAGAAATCTTTTCATCCAATATACTATCATCAACATGCTCTTCTACACTTAATGAATTCTCAGTTCCATTATTTAAATTGTTATTATTGTTCAAATTAGAATCATAATTCAGATCTCTTGATTATAAAAATTCATCAATTTTATAACGTAATTTATGTTTATTATTTATTGGTGTGTTTTCTTCATTAATTTTTATTTTGGATTCAGATGTGTTTAAAATATTTTCAGAATCATGAACTATTTAGTTGATATTTTAGTTCCTACTTTCATATTAGTTTGGTGTCATTTTAGTTTCAATTTTTATAGACTATACTTATCTTTCTTAAGGATTATAACTATAATAACTTTCTTAGTCAATGCTTTCCAATTTAAGTTGATTGGTTAAATTTTTCACAGGTAAATGTTGATGGAATTAATCATTTTTGATAGTTAGAGAGGAAAAATTGCATTAAGGGGTTTCCATATTGTTTTGGTTTGATATTTTATACCTAATTGTTGAATCTGGAGGTGTAGCATTTCTTATATTTACTTTTTTATCACTATTTCTTTTTACCATATTTGTATTTGAAATGTTATCGCTTGATTTATTATTTATGCTATTATATTATGTTTTGGCAAAAAATTTTTACTTTGGTGTTTCAGCTGGAAGATCAATATCGTTTTTTTAAAAAATATTATTTTATTGAACTCCATTAGAAAAACTTTACTAATTATTTTAAGAATTTAAGTTTTACTACTACTATTACTATAAAATTGATTAAAAATTTTAGGGCTCTTTGTTTCTGATAAATTATGTATTTTTTGAAGTATATAGACTAGCTTAGTTTTTTTATGTTTGTTGCTAACTTCCTTCAAAATCAAAATAACTATTTTTTTGGTTTTACTAATTAAATTGAAGCTTTTCTCGAGGTGTATTCTAAGATGATTATTAATGAGATGTTAAATTTCCATTATGAATCATATTATTTTGAATATTTTAAATTTCAGTATTATTAGGTATACTTTATTGACTTTTTTCAATATTTGGATTTTAATTAGTAAAAAGCCATCTATTTGATATGTGTGTTTATTGTTTTTAATGTTCTTACTACATAGAATACATCTATTACTTATTATTTAAGTAAGAAGCTGATTAGGAGTTATTTTAAGATTGTAAAGAATTTCCTTGATTTACACTTTTTATATAATTGTTAGTATTTTGCTCTATTTGTTATTCGCTTTAAGAAGTACTTTTTAAAAAGTGGTTATTTTTAACTAAATTCGATATACTTAAACTTTAAATGTTCTTTTTTTTGTTGCTGTTATCCAATTAAATAGAATTTTAGCTAGGTGGAAGCGGGCAATTTTTTTAAGCTCTTTGTTAATTCTAGCTGTATGCGTTTTAAAATGCTCTTTAATCATCTTGTTAAAGGCTATTATTAAATTATTTCCCATATTTTTAATCTAAATTATTTATATTTTGTGAAAATTGCTAAATATTTTGTCTATTTTAGTTTGATAATGGCTATTGATATTGATGAAAACCATTTCTTTCATCTTAGTTTGATCTAGTAGAAGTAGCCTAGCACTATTATGATACCTAATTGACATAATTTAAATTTTATATGTGCTTTTGAAAATCATTAAAAGTCATAACATTCTTAGATTAAAATGTATCAGGTTTTTTTAGCATACTAATTTATTGCTAATTAGCTGAATGGGGATTTTAATTAAGTTATTTTTGAGGTATTCTAGAATTCAAAGACTAAGAATTAACCCCACTTCTTTCTTTTACTTCATTCTATCTATTAAAATTTTAGAGCATATCTAAATATGGGGTTGATTGAGCTTTGTTGTTTGTTTAAAGTGATTGAAATTAATTAAAAAGAATATTTATGTAAATAATATATTATAGTTAAATCAATCTATTATTGTTAAATTATGTTTAGTAATTATTAACAAATCGTATGCACTTGATAAATAGGCTAGATAGATCTTCTCAAACTTAATTGAATTTTATCGTTAATTTTTTGAAATAAACATATCAAAAATTAATTTTTTTCTAAAAACTTTGAGTGAATTTTAATTTTAGAATAATAAATTAACAATATAACAAATACAAATAAAATGAGTAATAATTCAGCTAGTTCTAAAGAACTATTTTAGAAAATTCTGATTGACAAATATTCTGGAATACTTGAAGAAATATAAAAAAAATAAGGCCATTTACATTTTTTAGATAACTATTCTCCTATTCTTATTTCTAAACAAAAGATTAAATTTTAAGAAGAAGAAGAAGAAGAAGATAACAACAACTCGCATATTATTTAAACAAGTTAAAATTGCTCTTACTTATAATAAAAATAGATTCAAGATTAATAGTCAAACTAAAATAGTTATATTGATAATGAGCTAAATGCAATATTTCATTAAGCTAAGAAAAATAGAGATTTTGGGAGTAGTTTGAGTCTATCAATTACATAAAATTCTATACAAAATTCTAAATAGCTAGTTGCTGGTTCATAAAATTCTTAAAGAAGTATACGCTGTTCTAGGAGTTTGCATCAATAGAGCTAAAATGAAGGAGAGTTTAGAAATGATTCACCAGAATATTAATTTTACAAACATTCACATAGCAGAAGTAGAAGCAATAAAAGAAAAAATTTAATTTCAGATTCCTAAATAACTGTCTAAAAATAAAAGGAAAGCTAATACTATGAAGTTTAATTTGATAAATATGAATAATAATCAAGAAACACAAATAAAGATATGTATAAAATAGTTAGTTAAATATAAATTTAAAGATAAATACCAATATAGGTAAATAGATAAGTAAATGATGAACTTTAATATACATATGAAAAAAACCAAATAAATGTTAAAAATAAAAAGAAAGATTAACAAATTTTATGCTAAATTTAGTAAACTAAAAATTTAAATGATACTAAAGATATTCTTGATAATGTAAGAATTATATATGATTATGAAGATAATTAACAATAAAACTAAAAATAAAATGGGAAGAGTGTAGTTTTTGATAGATCCTTAGAATCTAATTCAAAGCATAATAAAGATAACAACAAAGAAAATGATGGGGTAAATCATTTTAATTTACCTCATTTAAATAATTCTCAAAAAATGTCCAATTAAATTTTTTGCTAATAAAGATAGATCATATAAAATTAGCTGAGCTAATCAAAATAAAATAATGATAGTATTATAGAATTTGATCCTTATCTTTAACAATCTAAATAGGCCTCTGTAAGACAAAATAAATAATTTTATAAATCAAGAACATTTAAAACTAATTCACAAAAATATTTGGAGGTAGAAATTGTTCTTCCTACAGAGAAGTGTAATAAACCACCAATAATTTATCACTAAAATAGTCATAACTCTAAAGAAAAGTAAATATATATTTTTATTAAAGAATCTATTAATTTAAACATAATTATTTTAGTTTTGATTAGAAAGAAAAAAATATTTGCTCTGATTTGCTTGATGTAAAGAAAAGGCTTTTTGAAAATAAACAATAAATTATCAGCACTGGCTCCAAAATAACCCTCAATATTCAACAAAAATAATTATGTAATTTGTATTTTTAAAAAAGTTTTTTTAAATATTTTTTCTAAAATAGTCTTTAGGTTACTGAAAAAAAAGCTAATTAAAACTGCTTAATTCTATTTTACAAAATGGAAGAAAGTAACAGTCAAACCTAAAAAGGTTATTTAAAAACTCACTGGGATTATTTAACTAAGCTTTAAGTTAGATGAAATATTTTCACAAAAAGTAAAATAAAATATGTAAGCTGTATTTTAGAACTTAAAAGATACTTCTTTTTTGAGAAGATTAAACGTAAAAATTTAAATTTTGATTTATGAATTAATTTTATATTTTAATTAAACTAGAAATAAACAAAAGCTAAGAATTTGCTCACAAAAATTTTAAAAAGAAAAGAGTAGAGGTAAAATTTAACTTCATTAGTTAAATACTTTGAAAGATGGAGAATAAATATGATAGATTACTTTTTAGTGAGTAAACATCTCTCAAGAAATGAATATGCTAAGTCATAAAGTAGTTATAATTAATCTCATTTTACAAGTTAAAGCACTTAGAATAATGGGATGGATAGATGCTGTTCAAGCTCAGCCCAAACATTTAGAGATTAACAAAATTCTAATTATGTGGACTTTGGATTATTTTGCTCATCTAATACAGTTAATTCTATTTAAATCAAGCCCAGATCTGAATCAATATTGTCTTTTAATAAATCAATAGATTCTCTTTAAAATGTCTCTTAATAAGGATCAATACATATTCCTTAATTCTGGCATTCTCAGTAATAAATAAAATATTAAAAGTGAAATAATTAAGATGTAATAATACAAATAAAATTAATTGAATTAAGTATGTTATTAATTTTTGTTCTAAGTAGAATATAAATTTTAAGTTAAAACAAATTAATTATTACAAAAAAAGATAAAAAATCACAATTAATCGTTATCAATAATTCCTGTTTAGTATTAGAATTCTTATTAATTTTCCCTTTCTTATTTATCTTGCTTGCTTTTTTTATCTTTACCTTTTTTAGATTTTACTTTGCTCTTACTATCTGTTTTCTCATTTTCTTTGGAAGATATTAATTTTAAATTTTTCTTTTCTTATTTTTTTAATGCTGTTGGTATTTCGTTTTAACTAGGTGAATTATTAATCTCATCTAATTAAAATGAATTGGAGTCTTAAATATCTCTTGTGTTTGATAATTCATTATCATAACTTTATTAATTGTCTTAGCCAGTTTTTTCATTGTATTTAATGATTAATGTGTTTTTTTTGGCTAGATCTAGACTTACTTAGTTTTAGGTAAAATTTTATGGATTTTTGTAATCTTCAATTAAGGGGGAAAATGATTAAGATTTAGAAGAAGCAGTTGATTTTCTATTTGCTTCAATATCAACTCTGATTTTATCACTAAATAAATCAAAAGATAGTATTTCTTCTTTATATATTTATTCTTCATCCTCAAAAGAGGGTTTTTCTATTTGTATGTTGTTTCTTTCAATTCTGCTAGACAAACTAATATCATAAAAAGCTTCTAACTAATTTTAATCTTCAATTTACTTTTAATCTATTGTCTTTTATAATCTAAGCATTTTTTTATTTTATTCTTCATCATGATCTAAGTCATCTTACAATTAAATCACTTGTTATGGTTAGGTTTCATTAATTGAAATGACAGTCTGATTGTTTTATGCTTCATCAGATTAGTTAACTCTATTTATATTTTAACTCTGGCTTGTTTGTAAATCTTCTAGCTCTATCAAGCATTATTTCATGTTTTATGAATATGTTGTGTCCATTTCAATGCTTTAAATTTATGGTTTTTGAGTTTGTACATACTTCTATTTATTTTATTTACCTGCACTTACAAACCCGAGAAGGCTTTTAGCAATAGAACTTGCTCTACTTTATTTTTACATTTTTAGCTATACTCTTTAGCATAGATATTCAAAATAAATTTTCCTTAACACTTTTTTAGGTATAAACCTTTTGAATATTTTAATTCTAGTAAATTAAAGTCTAACTCTTACCATGAAGCTTCTGTAGAATTATGAACTTTTTATCAACCTTGAGAAAACAAGAATAAAAAATGCCAAGTTAACTGCAATCAATACTGAAAATGAAGCTAATGCTGTGAAGTATTGAGTTCTATTCTCTACAATAAGTATAACCATTAATAAAGAGATCCAGCCTATAATGGTACTTTCATTATCCATTTTACCCATCATTTCTACTCTATATGGGCTCATACGATTTTGGAGTAAGAAGTAAACAATAAGCACAAATATGATCTATTTAGCAAAAAAAAAATAAATAAAAACGAAAAATTTTATTACTGAATAATAAGCCTTACAAATACTGCTCTATTTGTTGGGTAATCATAGAAAACAGAAGCACATGTGTAAATAAGAAGTTTCATTATGGATTTTACTAACTCCCAATAAAATGTAACTTTTTTGTAATGACCTATTTGATAAGAGTATTAATGGTATTGACCTATCTTCTTATGGTAACTGATCCTGTAATAAATATAAAATGGTAATATCAAGTTCATAATCACCATTATTGGGATAACGATAAAAATTCCTTTTTTGTAAATAGAGCTGTTGCATTCAATTCTTAAATCCCCTTTTAAGTAAGATCCATTTATTATCTATCTGCAAGTAAGAAGATCAATAGATACTAAAAATAATGTAGGTTAAAACAAATTTAAATTAACTAGCATACTGGTACTATTAAAATAAAGTTATCTCTTTGAATTACTTCTGAATGCCTATGTTTAATTAGTTTAGAATTCTTGAGCAAAATAAATTAAAAAAATAGATTTTACCTTGATTGAAAAGAAATACATAACCAAATTCACAAATATGAACAATAAAAACATAGCCACTACTTTTGAGTAAGCGTTTGATATACCTAAACTACTTGATAAAGGATAAAGCAAACAAGAAAAAGACTGAATCATACTGTCAGGTGGAGAACCTGATATTGAGATAGCATCTTCTATAAATGTTGGGAAGTAAAAATCGAATGATTTAATAACAATTATGATTTAGAAGTGGTGCAAAATAATTTTAATACAGTTCGAGACTTCATCACCTTATTCAACTTTAATAAATTTGTAAAGATCTTTGTTAACTTTTTAATTTTATTTAATAAATTTATTCATGGTTTAGTGGATATTTCTTATCAATATCTTTTTGAGCTAAGATTTTACTAAAATTAAAACCAAAATAACAGAGTATACTAAATATAAGAAAATTAATAATGAAGTTATTGCCATATTGAGACGATATCCAGGGCAAAGCTAACAAAATATGTTTGATTTCACAAATTCCTAGGAATCATCACATGTTTCACATTAGGGACCCACATATCCATTCATACATAACTAATTTCCTATTTTAATAATTTTTAATTTGTTAAAATATCTTTATTATTTTTGATTTACCATATGAAAAACCTCCTATGCAAGCATCTGGATTTATTTTACACTAGCTATATTCTAGCTCAAGTATGTTTTGACTTCTCCAATATCCTTTGCTTACTTAAATTGTATTTCCACCTGAACAAATTACACCTCCATCTATTGGGCAAGGCAGACAAGTTGTTACTCCTTTTAATGGTTAAACTAAACTATAGTAACCTTCTTTGCAAGTATAGCAACTGTATAAATTAGATAAAGCTTGAGACTAGTAAATTTCCCCTTCTAGACAACCTCTAAAATTTAGATAAAGATTGAATTTATAAGAAAGAGAGTATTATTCACCTTGAATAACTTTAATAGCATTTGTTGTAACCTATTTAATGTTAAAAATAAAATATTTTTTAAATGTAAAAATAAAAAAAAAATTATAATAAAGTTCTACAGCTACCAATTAAGTAGTATTTGGTAAAGAAGTTAAAATCAATTCATCAAACAAAAAGCTATTAGTTTTTGGATCATAGTTGGCTGTGTCTTTACCTGTGATATCAACTTAATCGCTACTGACTAGAGTTACAGTAAAATTTATTAAATCAGCCTCATCACTTTTTTGATAAAGATTTTGTAGATTAATAATTTCTAGGTTTTCAGAAGCTACATAGAATGAGATAGTACCAGGAAATTTATCACCACTTTTTATATCTTTAATGACACAAGTAGAATTGAAATCAGAACAATACACAGTGGAGTTATTCATTTTCATAACTAAATGCTCAGGATAAGAAAGTAATTTATCTCCATTTTTAGTTGCTTTATTGTTTATAAAAATTGAATTAGCTAGGAACTGTTAAGTAGATTGACTTGAAGTTCCTTAATATCTAAAGCATGCACCATAATCAGCCTTATTATTAGTGAATATTATATTTGATACCTTAGTGTATATATTTTTCATACTTGTACTATCTACTTAGAAAATTGCACCTCCTTAAACAGCTGAAGATCCAGTAAAATTAACACTTTAAAGATAAAACTGTGGGGTATATAGTTTTCCCTCTTCTTCACTTTAGGAATCATCTAAGTAAATAGATCCTCCTACCCAATCTGCTTTACAAGAATCAAAGTTAGATTATTTAACTGTCAAAATCTAAAACGAATTTGTTGCTGATAAAGCACCTCCTAATTGAGAGTGAATATTTACAAAATTTGATTAATTAATAGTTACATTTGAGAATAAATTTAAAAGTAATCCACCAAAGCATAGATCTTTGCAATCAATATTTGTTGCATTCATCTCTACTATTTAAAGCTGTGTCTTTTGTGAGACTACAATTGGTGAGACAAACCAACTTGGCTTCTTCAACAATAAATAGCTGCTGTCATCATTTTGATTTGTTTTTAATTTTCTTAAATTAATGTTTTCAATAACATTTGGAATCAAATATTAATCTTTACTATCAATGAAATATTAAATTAAATTTTCATCTTCAATCAATAAATTATCTTCATTTGCTATGGCTTAAATATTTCTTAATCTTGAAGTTTTATCATTTCCTAAAGTAATATCGTTGTTTATGGCAACTAAATTTAGGTTAAATATTTTTAATTTCGTAAAAATAGAACTTGTATTTTCTAATAAAATGAGATTTATTTAGCTCAAATAAATATCTGTGAAAGATGAATTTATTATTTAAAGAGTTTAAACATCACTAATACGAATTATTGAATAGTTTTCTTACATCTAAGCTTTCATGTTATCAATAACAAGGGAATTAAATACCAGATTACTTATTCCATCAAAAAAGAATTAGTTCATTGTAACTTCTAGTTTTCCATTTTAATTTTAACTCTAAGAGCTATTATCAATATTTATTGATGAATCACTGAAGGATAAGTTTAATTAATTTAAGGAATCTTTGATGTAAAAGATATTATGGTTAGATGTTACATATCGTTCCTTGGTTATTGCAGGTATTTAAACTCCAAATTTAGCCTAAACTGTTAATTGTACTGAAATAAATTATATTGATGAAATATGCCCTGCATTTAGTAATATGGATGTTGATTCTGTTATCTAAATTATTGGATTATTAGCTCTATCAATATTTGTATCAACTCCAGAGCTTTAAATAATTATTTACTTTACAGGGATATACTAAATCCATCTTAAAAACTAACCATCATATTTATTTTTTGGATCTAGCATAAAATAAATTTCTTTTGGGTAATTAACGCTAAATTGATATTCATAAAGCCTTTTCATGATGTAAGATAATGTGGACTTACTTGAGATAAGGTTAGATTCCTTATCGAAATTTGAGTTATTGATTTTATTTGTATGAGTACAAATAAGTTTTGTATTAAGATTGTCTGATTTTAAGTATGCAAATGTGACTGAGTTTAGCAAATTAGTATCCCAGATAAGTACAGATTTGATACCAAAATTAAAATCAAAACCTGAAAGAGAATTATAAGTGTTGTAGTAATTAATAGTCCAATCACATTTAAAAGCAGAACTATACTATAGATTGCATGATATGACCTTCTTTTTTAAGTTATCTTAAATACCAATAAAAGTGTATTAATTTGAAGGATCTGAAAAAACTCTAGTCGTCTCAACAGCAGAATCTATGTCATATGTTATAGAATCAATTGAATATTATTTTAGCCCAATATAAAATCTAACAATATTTAGTATACTATATTAAGCAAAATAATGCACTAATATATTGTATTACTTGACATATTTTATCTAATCAAATTTATTAAATATAGGATCAACTGTGTTATCACCTGATTAAGGATCTAAAACAATAATTCTTTTATCTCCAGGATCACTTTATAATGAAAAATATACAAGTCTTGTAGATATAACAACCATCAAAGCAACTTAGCTGGGATCATCAGGATCTAGAATAGCTTAAATGGATTTTATTACAAGAGGACGTAAATTAAGAAGATCTTTATCTTAAATAAGTTGGAGAGAATTATCTTGTGATGCCAAATCCATCACTTCAATTTATGTTTAGGAATAAAACACAACATAATTTGTATCAGTTAAATGCTGAATATTGGTATAATCCTAAACTATTCTAGGGGTGATTATCTATTAGTTAACACTTCCATCTTAGTTTATTTATTGATATTAAACAGTTAGCTGCTTTTATGTGGAGCACACTATAATCTTTCCATCTACAGAGACTTCATACATTGCAAATTTGCTAGTATCTTCACATTAAACAGGTTAGTAATTTCTAAGGATAGTGTTAGTTAATACATTCCACTCCTAAACACTTATAAAAAAAGTAGATGTTGATTAATCATTACTTTAATAGTAGCTTGATAAAATTAAAGCTTATTAATCAAATTTAGAGAATTTTGCCTTCTACAAAATACTTCTTAATCCACCTACTAAAAGTATAGAGTTACTTAGTTTATTTGAGATTTTACTGTCAGAATCAATTTTAATTATTTAAAATAAACTTTAGCATTTATTTCTATTGGCTAAATTCTAATTTTGCTAATCAGGATCATCTTCTAAAAATAGAGAAACTCCTACAAAATTTGAAGAGTCTAAATTGCTCTATAAAAGTAAATGGAATTTGCATGAAGTAGATGGATCTGTTTGAGCAACTGAAGTTATAATAGTATTTTATTTTATATCCAAAATATATAACAAAGAAGAAATATTTTCTTATTTATTAACTAAGATGATAGCTCTACTATCATCTATTTGCAAATATTAATTAAAATTAAATAAGTCCTAGCTGACTTATAATGAATAGATAACTTTAATAGGACTGTCTTGGCTTTCTGAAATTAAACTAGATAACTAGATTGATTTTATTTCAATCCCATTTGAATAAATTAAATTATCTTTTTTATATATTTGAATTAGGCTCCAAGTGCTGTCAATACCTAAGTCATTTTAAATATTCTTTTTAGAAATAAGTTGCCAATTACTCATATTAGTATCAAATGCTAAATTGTTAAACCTCTGGTATATGTATTAGTTAGTTTTGTCATTTATAATAACTGCTTTAGCATCTGTATTTATGTGCAAAATATCTATATCAAACGAAACAAATTTTGTCAAGTAATTGCTCTAATAAATGATTTCTGATTTTTAGACACCTTAAAATATATTGCTTGTACTGCGTATATTAAGCACTCTTACAATATTTGTTTGTTTTTGCTAATATATTACATTAAGAATTTTGACATTTGGTTACTTATCTTTAGTTCCATCACTGTACTAAGAAGAATAGGTAGGATAATATTTTGAAATTACATCTCCTAAATTATATTCATATGAGATAAAGCACTCTACACTTTAACTCTCAAATAATTACTCTTAGGTTATTGCTGCTTGTTAAACATCAATTATTATATATTATTTATTTGTTGCTATAATCCATAACTTAATCATGCCATCACTAACCGTTAAGATTATGTCAGAATCACAAGTTACTATTCGAGATATTGATTATTAAACTGAAATTGTAGTTGAATCCATGTTTTGTTCTAAAACACTTATAAGCTATCCTTTATCACTCATACTATAGGTATACAATCCTAAATTATTAAATTTTGCTACTCCTAAAATGACTAAAATATCAACTTGATATATTGAGTTAGCAGGGTAAATTCTCCTCTTTACAAGTTATTTATCATAATTTTTTTAAATACTCTGAGCTAATTTTTATGAATACCAGAGAGCTCGAGAATTTGATAACTCAAACATATTTTCTAAAACAGGACATACCATTTTATATTAAATACACTTTAATGTCACAGGATCTTCAACAGAACCTTCTTTACACTCACAAAGAGGAGGAGAAAGTCTATCAGAAGGACATTCAGTACACTAACTTTCACTTAAAGTGCATTTTGAACAACGTGGACTGCAGCTATTACATTAAAAATCGCTTTCATAGTAACCTAAATTTATTTTTTTAATTTATGATGCCTTATATAAATTTTTTAAATGTCTAAATTTTAATTATTTTTCACATGATACAAATATTGATAAACAATAAAAAAAATTGAAAATACCATCTCTGCAATCACACTTAGGAGGTTCTTTTCTGTAAACAGCACAATCTTGGCAAAAATCTTTTGAATCTTTGCATGTTCGGCATTACTTTTCACATTAATCACAAGTGTATAATTGCTTGTTCTTAAAAAATCCTTCTGGACACTCAGATACACAACTAACACCATATCTATAAAATTATTATAATTAGTTACTGGTATTACATTTATTGCAATTAGAATTTCCTGGTCCATAGCATCCTAAGCATGACTGATCACATCTAACACAACTCTTGTTTTAACCGTCATCATAATATTAATCTATACACAAGCATTGACCTTAAGAGTTAATTTGACTGCTTCTAAAAGATGATAAGCCTGGACATTCAGTACAAGAGAATTTACTATTAGAAGTGCAATTAAGGCAACTGTAATGGCAAGCTAATAAAAAAATAGTCAAAACAGATCTAAAATAAAATATAAATTACCTCCACAGACTTCCGTTTCTAAGTCATAATAGCTTTATGAGCAAACACATTATCCTTTATTTTGATTTAAAATTCTAAATTAGTTTTCATAGCATGAAGTACACTTATCTGATTTATCAACACAAGTCTTACAATAACTACTACATTCTATTTGAAAATAATAAATATGCTATAACATAAAATTTTAAATATATTTTTACTCAAGCATTGTCTATTATTTCCATCTTAATACCATCCATCCATGCATTTGCAATAACCATTTTAATCAATAAATCTTTGATCTGGTTAATTACATAAAGTGCATTTAAATCCACCTGTAGGTTTATCAGCTATACACTCAAGGCAGTATTAATTTTAATCATAGCATTCTATTAAAAAAAAATTTTTTTTGAAAAATAACTTTAATTTATTCAAACTTGATATTACATTTGCATTAAGAATTCACTCCATCATCATAAAATCCACTTTTGCATGGACATGAAAACTCAGATGCATTATTATTTTTTAGATCTCTTTATGCTTAAGAAGAGCATTTTGTACAAGAAGTTTCACTCCCCCCAGAGCATGCCTAACATGTATAATGGCATTCTATTTTAGTTTTAATGTTTTGATAAATAAAAAATCATGAACTCTTAAATTTTTTTTTACTTTTGCATTATTTTTATCCTTCATCATAATATCCTTCAAGACAAAGACATTTTCCATCAATTAATTATCTAAAGTCTTTTTCATCACATGATAAACAATTATTATTTTAAGCTCCATTACATGAACCACATGAGTAATCACAACCTTATATTTTTTGAATTTGTTAAAAAGAAAAACTATTTTTTAATACCTTGACAATTAGGTGAATTATTAACTTCAAAAAAATATGTTTCGCACAAACATTTGTTGCTTTGGGTATCAAGATACCTATGTTAAACATCACTATCACAAAGGGAGCATTTATCTTTCTATGAACAAGTGACACATGTTGGATTACACTCTAAATTAAAATTTTTAAATTATTGGTTTTAATCGACTAATTGTCTTACTTTCACAGTTAATTTAATTAGTAATTTCATAATACCCATTTTCACATTCACATTTTTAATCTTGAACTGTTCTATGGGTTATAGCTGTATTGCAATTAATGCAATTATCTTTGCTAGAGCATTCTTCACATTCTGGATTACATTCTTAATATAATTTAAATTAGTTAATCACTAAATTCATTAAATATTACTTTGGCACTATTTTGTGTTTTAATCCTCATAATACCCTCTTTTACAAAGACATTTTTTTACTCCATTTTGGTCTACAACAATTGTTCTAAATTAATTTTGGAGATTACAGGCTTAGTCACTTTTATCTGCGGGACATTCACTTGAAAAGCATGAATCACAAGAGAGATTATTTAAGCAAGTGTAGCAAGAAGGAAGGCATTCTAACAAAAATTAATTTATAAAAAGATAATTTAAAAATGTAAAAATTTTACAAGCACAGAAAGGATTACTACTTCCATTGTCATAGTATCCGTTTTAGCAAGGGCACAGAAACTAACCTTTCTAGTTAGGATCGTCTACTTATATACGATAGCTATTTAAAGCACATTAGCTACAATTATTTTTGAAAGAGCATTTATTGCAAGTATAATCACATTCTTTTTAAATTAAATATTTAAAAAAATAATCCTAAATTTAAAATTAATTTACTGGAACATATTTCCTATCCTAAATCAAAATATCCATCTTAGCATGGGCATTTTTATTAATTTGATAAATCTATTCTATTTGTATTACTTAAATTGCAAGATGTGCATTATTCACCTAAAAAATAAAAAAATATTTTGAAATAATTAAATAATACATTTTTTCTTACTATTTCCAACACATCCTTTGCATGTATAATTACATTTAGCACACTATTTTTTAGGAGTATTATCTTGTTCTAATATTTCATAATATCCTTCCTTACATAAACATTTATTATTTTATAAAATCCTAAAATCATCTGGATTACAATTTATACAATTATCAGAGCTTATCTCACACTCATCACAAGTTTTTGAGCATTATTGGCATAGAGTTTAGCCTGGATCGAAATATCCTTTAAAGCAAGGGCATTTATAACTTGAAGAATAATCATATCTATAATACTATTTTGGGTCATAACACTAAGTACATTTATCTTTTTTAGTTTAACATGTTTTGCAAGAATGATCACATTAAACACATTTCTTTTAAGATTCAGGTAATGTAGGATCATCTTCACTTTCATCAACATATCCTTCATAACAAGGGCAGGTATCTACATTTGATTTAAAACATTATTTTAATAAAATAATATTTAATTTAATTGTTATTACATGCAGAAGGTGTTTTAATTCTATTTTCTTCCTATTTACAAGTTATGCATTAGTTTTTTTATGGACCAAAACATTTAGCACAAGAATGATGACAAGATATACATTAATCTTCCACATTAACTTGAATCAAGTTGAATGTACCATCTTTACACTTACATATGCCTATTAATTTGTATTTAATTATATCTACATCTTAATTTATAGTTATAATATAAAATGAATCATAGTACCTTTATCTAATTACCTCTAATCTGACTTACATTCTGTACATTGATACATTTCTGGTCCAAAGCATGTTTTGCAAGTGTTATGGCACTAATAAGAGCATTACTACTAATTATATTAATCATAATACCCATCAAAACAAATGCACCAAGACATTTTATCAATTTAATCTAAATTGAAAGTAAAATTTATTTTATTTAAATTGAATTAATTCTTAGCTTACATTATTTTCTATTATTTTAGCTTGAACAAGAAATGCATTAACTAGCTAAAGGACCACTACATTCTTGGCAAGAATAATGACAAGGTTTACAGAGCTAAGAGTCTTCATAATAAGAGCTCTTACATTTGCATATCCCAGCTTTAAATTTTAATTATTATCAAATAAATTTAAAAGTAAAAAATGTTACAATTATCTAAAATTCTATTTTAATTTTCATCACATTCTAAACAATTTTCTGAGTCAGGCTAACAAGTTTTGCAAGAATAATTACATCTTTTACACTCTCTGGATATTTTGTCTTGATAAAATAGATTATTATTACAAATGCATCTCTCTTTTATAATAAAAATATTTTTATCTTTTAGATTGAATATTTTTAAACATACTATTTAAGGAATCAAGCTATCTATCATTAGGACATGACAAACAATTATCCTATTATTAACCACTACAAGTTTGGCAAGTAAAATCACATTTTCCACATTTTTAGCCAGCTATATCTTCAAAGTAACCATCTTAACAGATGCATTAAGAATCTAAAAATAATAAAATATTATTTTAATATTAAAATAGCTAAACTAATCACCTTGATTGACTTGATTGAGTATTCTATTAATAGGACATGTTAAACAGTTATTTTAAGAATTACATGTTTGGCACTTATAATCACATTTTTAACACTTAGAAGTAGAATCAAGATAGTATCCATCTTAGCAAATACACTTATCTATAATGAATGATTATATTATTCAATTTTAAAAAAGAAATTGTAAAAAAATTTACAATTAGAGAATATAAAAAGATCAGGACAAGTATAACAATTGCTATTAGATTCTCCAAAACATGTTTTGCATGTTTTGTGACATTGACCACACTTTTAGTTTTAAGGGATTTCATAAAATCCTGATTCAATATCACAAGGGCATGTTTCTTGATTTAATTACAAATAATTTTTTTCATATTATTAGAAATATTATTATTGAATTACAATATTCTTTTGAGTAATCAAGCCTATTTGAATTGATATCACAAGATGTGCAATATGTAGGTGAATTTTCACAAGTTTTACAAGTGTAATTACACTTTCCACATAAATCTTAATCAGTTCCAACTATTTAATTTATATTATTTTAATAAATCTACTGAATTAAATTTTTTTTATTACTGTGGCTTCTTATAATAAACCTTCCATCAATACATGTGAAGCAATCCTTACCACTTGAAGTAAAGCCCCTACAAGTTTAACAAAATTCGTGACATTATTTACATTAACCTTAATCATAATCAAAGTATTAGTTGTTTTGACATATTAATAAATCTGTTTAAAAACATTAATTATTAATTAATTGAATGAAATAAAAATATTTTACCTGGTTATTTACAAACTTCTTCAGATGCTACACATTATTCATTTAATTCACACATTCCTTTTTTACAAATACACTAATTTTTAATCAACTATCTTTCTGATGGGCAACTTAAACATTGATTATATTATTCTCCATTACAAGATTAACATTATTTAATACAGCAGAAGCTATTTTTTTCATCTGTGTAGAAATTTCTATCAGCTTCACAGGATTTACATTAATTATTATGTGGTCCTGAACAATCTTTACAAGAATTGTGACAAGGTTTACATGTATCTAATAAAATTTAAAATGTAAAAACTAAAATTTAAAAATAGCTTACTACTATCGGAATCTAAATAGAATCCTGTTTCACAACTAATACATTGGTTAGCAGAATAAATGCATGCTTTGCAATTTTAATCGCATTGAAAGCACCCAAATTTATCTTTTTCATATTAAAAATAAGATCCTTCTTCACAAACAATGGCAGCTTAGTTTAAAGTATTAAGATAAATTTTAAAAATAATTTACAACAAATTAGCATTAAAAGTATCAAAGTATCTATAAAAGTTTAGTTTAATAATCTCTTTCTCTCTTTCTCAAAATTATTTTTATATTAACTTTCTTATTATTTCACTGATTTCAAAAAATGATGGAAAAATAAATTTTAACTAAAATTAACTTGCTATTTGAGGTAATATAATAGAAGGGAATACTCAAAATTATATTTTTAGAGAATATTAAATTGGTAGAGATCAAACCTATTACTATTTGTATTTTATTATATAAATGAATCTTTAATAATAGACTGTAATTTCAATTTTATTTTTTAAGTATTATTTAATAATAGTTTAGAATTTTTTTTTATTTTAATGTCGAAAATTTTCTCAATTAAAAAAAATTTAATAATATCTATTCAATAAGAAATTCCAGTATATGAATTTTTTTGATATTTAAATGTTTACATGGATTATTGCAAGGTTCGTTTTCATTAAGATCATAGCATTTATTATTTTCATCTAAGCATAATTTCTGCTGACAAATACATTAATTTTAATATGGGATTTTTTAACTATCAAGACATTCTAAACATAACCCATTATTATCGCATTTGGGACAAGTTTAATCACATTTCTGACATTTTTAGCTTGCTTTTTAGTACAAAATTATAAATTATTAAATAGAATTTAAATTGAATATAATCTTACATAAAAAATATCCATCAATGCAAGTTTTACAAAATTCTTAACTTTAATTTTAATCAAATTCGCAATTTTAACAACCTAATGAACATTTAACACACTCATCAGATGCTTTTATAAAATTCATTTTAAGATAATATTTAATGAATAATAAAAAATAAATACTTTAACTGTAATACCCTTCAGCACATTCTATACATTTTTTAGATGAAGATTTACAACTTTTGCAAGATTAATCACATTCCTTGCATTACAATTCTTAATAATCGAAATATTTCATTTCACCACAAGAGATAACATCTTTTTAATAAAATAAGAATTACTGTAAATACTCGCTAATTAAGACTCGATTTAATTAAGACCCAAATTAAAAAAAAATTTTTATAAGACACTTTCATGTTAAACAAATTCACCACCCCCTAGGTCTTAATTAATGAGTATTTACAGTAAATTATTGAAAATTTTAAAAATGTTTACCTGGATTATTACAAACTATGTTTGGAGCAAGTTCCTAGCATTTATTTTATTCATCTAAACATAAATTCTGTTAACAAATACAAATTTTTTAGTAAGGAATCTTTTAATTATCTGAGCACCTGGAACATTACCCATCATCTCCACATTCAAGACAACTTGGATCACATTTCACACATTCATTTTGAGTTTCTTTTTAGTAAAAAATTGTAATGTATCAATAAAAATTAAACTAAACAAATCAAATTTAATAGCTTATACTATGAGGTTTAAGTAAGACATTTAGATTTTATTAGTTTTAAAATAATTATTTAATTTATCTTGAGGTTACTTAATTTAAGATTTTTAAATTTAAATAGCAAATTATTAAATTTTAATAAATACCTAGATAATAATACTCATCTTTACAAGAGCAGCAATTATTTTATTCTTTTCCATAGCATGTTTAGCATTTATCAGAGCATTATTTACACACTCTTTCTTAATAATCAATAAATTATTATTCTTAGCATATATTTTCTATTTTTTATGATTAAAAATAGTCTTAAATAACATATTATTTAGGTAAATGCAAAAAAGAATTACTTAAATTTAATGAGCATTTTGTATTATTTTTATCAACACAAGAATTATTTTCAAATTAATAATATTCTGATTTGCATAAACATATCCATTTTTATTCAAAGTCTTTTTTAACATTTTTTTAATTTATATTCTAAAAATCATCAATAATTTACTTTAAAATTTATCTAATTCTTCATTCTAACACAAACATGAGTCACTTTAATTATCAGAACATGTAGAATAGTATGGATCTTCAACTAAGTATTATTATTAGAAATTTAAATTAGTTAACATTGAAAGAGTTTGATGACTCATTAAAATAGTTAGAATTTTAAAATAAATGAATGATTATTGATTGTATCAATAAGATTGATAATTAAGATAAAGTTTTTTAAACAAACTAATAGCTAAGTTTAAATACCTTATGATTTTATTTGTAATATGAGCAACAAAAGATTAATATATGTCAAAATTCCAATCATAATATTTAAAAATATATCTTATATGTTTATTTCTAATTTATAAATTATTATGTATTTGTATTGTCTGATTATACTTTGTATATTCTTCTATCTATTTATCTGATTAGTTAATTTATCAAAATTCTTACTAAATGTAAAAAAAACAATATACAAAATTAATTATAAACATGTATAGATCTTATTAACTATTTAATCTATTTACATTAGATCATAAAAAGAAAACTTTAAGAATATTATGTTAGAAAATTTGTTCAAGTCATTTCTCAAATAAAATCTACATTTTTTTTATTTAATGTAAAACAACCTTGCAAATTCATCTAATGGCTTAAAAAATAAAAAACATTATTACTTATTACATCTTTCATCAATAAAAATATTAATATATTTTTTCTCAAATATTTATTTATTATTTTATTTCTCAATCTATTAAAAATCTTAACATTATTATTTTTTTTATTTTTTATTTTAAATATAATACTTTATTATTTTTAATAATTTAAAAGCAATAAATTTCTTTATGTTTAAAAGCTAATATCTAAAAATCACTTAACATGAATACAATTAAAAAAATATATTTTTAACTAAATAATTTTCTTTTAAGAGGTGATAATAAGTACAGCTTTTAATCATATTCAATGCTTAGCATGAACATTTTTCCAGTATTTAGAGGTGACATCAGATTCATGGCTGGGTTTCATGGTAGCAGAACCGGGTTTCCAAGAGGCAGGGCAGACTTCACCGTGCTTATCAGCATATTAGAAAGCCTAAACTAAACGTAAGTATTCTTCAACATTTCTGCCTACAGGAAGATCGTTAACTGAAGTATGACGCAAAACTTGCTTGTCATCAATAATGAAAGAACCTCTTAAGGCAATACCACCTTCAGTCAAAACGCCATAATCTCTGGAGATATTTTTGGTTAAGTCAGAAAGTAAGCTAATTTAGAGGTCTTCACCCAAACCACCTTCTTATCTAGGTCTTTGAACATAAGCTTGGTGAGTGTAGTGACTGTCTATAGAGCAACCAAGAACTTCACAGTTGGTTTAGTTGAACTTCTAAGCGTGATTGGAGAATTGAATGATTTCAGTAGGGCAGACAAAAGTGAAATCTAAAGGATAGAAGAATAATAACAAATATTTGCCTTTGTAATCTTCTAAGGAAACTTGCTTGAAAGATTTGCTCTTGGGGCAGTAAGCAGCACCCTTGAAATGGGGAGCAGCCTTTTGGACGAAAGCTTTAATGGAACCGCAGGTCATTTTTTATTCTTTGAGTTAATTAAATTATACAATTAAAGATTTTTTTTTAATTTTTGTTTTTAATAAATAAAAAAAGATTTCTTTTGGCATTTAAATCAAAAAATGGAATAATAAAAGATATAAACTATAATCTAATCTTTGAAAATAATCAACCTTCATAAATTTCAAACTGCAATAATAGATCATCAAAGCTGAAAAATCTAAGAATAGGGAATCTAAAAACAGAAAAATTGAAAGTAATTATGAGAAAATACTCAATTTTTTCTCAAAGAAATCTCTGAAAATTCCTTATTTTATTTTATATTTATTTTTAATCCAACAGTGTCATAATTTTTGGAAATTTAATTTTGATTTCGTATCATCCACTTGATAAAATAAAATTTTAACTAGACTAATTTTTTAACAAAAATATTTATCAGTTACAACTTAAAATTACACATTTAATATTTTTTATTTTTTCAGCATATTTTCTTTCAAAATCCTTTTAGTATCAAATCAAAATACTTCCATGATAAGATTTTTGTATTTTATTCTTTAAAAAATTTTTTTTAATGACAAAATTGATAAATATGTCTAAAATGAAAAATATATGGATAATTTATTATTAAAAATTTTAAAAATAATATTTTTAGTTTTGTTTAATTCATATTTTCTATCTCATCAACTTCTTTTAATCTTCTTAAAATAAAATGTTATGTCAAGTAAATTTTTCATTCAAATGTTGATTTTTTGGAATCATAAATGATGTAAAAAGTCGAAGGCTTGTAAATAAATAATTTAACAAATATAACATATTTTTGTATAGCTTATCATATTACATGATAAATGTAAACAAATAAAATAAAATAGAATTCAAAAAAAAAGTTTATCTTTACTTCAATTAGTGAAAGTTAATTTTGCTAAAATAAAAATTTAATTTTTGTTTGAGTTATTGAAAAATTTATAATTTATTAAGGATATTACAAAATTTAAAATATAATAATATTTTGACATAAATAAAAAATTTATTTCAAAAACATTATTAATTTAATCATATTCTTTCATTATTTTAAGCTTTTAATAAAGAAGTCTAACCAGCTTACTAAGCTAAATTAGATTTTATACTTCCATAATCATCCATTTTATTTGTTCCATATTGTTTTGATGCATAAGGACCTTAATTCTCCGGCACTATTTTACCTTCTACTATATTTCTACATCTCTCAAGAATCATTTTATTAAGCATATCGTTTTCTTCAACTATAGAATTATCATATCTTACAAAATCTGAAGATTATACATTCATATTTTGTACTGAAGAGTATCTTTAGATAGAGGAAGATGCATACTTATTTCTTGAAGAAATTTGATTTTATGTTGGTTATTATGGTAAAGGAGGTAAATAATGACCAGACTACCTTTTAACTGTATTTGATAAATTACTATTTTCATCCTATTCCTATTAGCCTTCATAAGGTAAATTAGTAAGACTAGAATTTTTCTATAATAAATTCTATTAGCTCACATTACTTGATAATCCTGTAGTTAGTTAGCTATTTTTAGATGAATAGCGATCAGATATATATTAATTATTCTAAACAGTTGTATTGCTACTCAATCCATATTAATTAGAAGAGAAAGACTGGAGCCTAGAAATAATTTCTGCTTTTTCTTACAACAAAGATTGCATTCTTTGGTGTTCTCTTTATAAAAATTGCATTTCTCTTTCTTTTTCACTCTTGAGATTATGGATAGTTCTTTCACTTTACTGAGCAATAGTATGTATTTATCTTTCATATTAGTTTGCAACTTATTCTTTCTCCTAATTTATTAAAGAAAAATTAAAATAAATAATTATACAAACTCAATTCAATCTTTACATTTAGTAAATCTTGGTATCTGATACGCTATCTGTCAAGTTCACGTTTATGAGCATCTAAATCTAACTTAATAGCATTATTTTCTTCTTCTAGTTATCTCATAGCAGATTTCAAATTATTAAGTGTCATATTAATTTGATAAGTATGAGCTTGTACTTCTTAATTAATTCTTTCTTCATAATTAATACATGTTTGTTAAAATGCCTTTTCTTTTATATCTAATTAATCTATTAATTAAGCATTTAATGCTTCTAATTCCTATAATTTCACAAAGTTATCCTTTTTATTACTTATTTCAACCTTGAGACTCTAAATTTATTCAAAATACTATTATTTCTCTTACTCTATTTAGCTATTTAATTCTTAAATATCTTTCTCAAATTAAAATTTCATTTCATCATATTCCTATCTCATATGCTCTTTTTCTTGCTAAATCTAATTAATAATTTAATCCTACTCCTAAATCTTTTAGGAATTAACATCTTACTATTTGAGTTATTCAATCTCAAATTAGTGATTTTATTCTAATCTCTTTATTTCTAAAATCAATTATTCGTTTTCTGATTAGTAACTTTTATAAATTTTAAAATAAAAATTAATTTCTAACAATTAATAAAAAAATAAAAATCTTACACAAGCTTGTCCTGCTCTATAGTCTAAATTAGCTAGGTGATATAATGATCTTTCTAATCTAATTTCTCTAAAAGTAATGTTGAATTAGCTACTGCTTTTTCAAGTTCTTATATTTTCAAAAGATGAGCTTCATTAATTTAAAGATATTCTTGGTTCATTTTCTAAGATTATTCTGTCATTTGCTAATATTTTTCAACAAGTTATTCCTATTCATATTTGTTTTCTATTATTTCAGCTTATCTTTCTTCCAATTCCTTAATCTTTATTTTTAGTAGTTTATTTTCTTCAGTTAGGTACAATCTTTCTGTTTGAGTTGACTCTAGCTCGGGTTATTAGCTATTTAATTTTCCTTCTAATTCTTTATTAGTAGCTTCTAAAGATTTTATTTATTCTAATCTCTCTGCTAATAAAATATTAAGTTATTAAACATCAACAATTAATCTCTCACATTTTAATTCTATCTCATTAATCCTAGAGATGGCTTATTACTTATCATTTTCTAATTTATGTATGTCGTTGTTCACCATTTGAGAGACTTGTAAACTTTCATTTCTTTAATGAGATAATTCTAACTAAAGGCTACTTTTTTCAGATTATATAATCTAAATTTCTTTTCTCAATTATTCTTCCAACAGCTTTTTATCAAGATTTGATGTCTATATAATTTTTTCTATTTTTTCTAGACTTTAGCTATGAGCTTGAGAGAGCTATTCTCTTGCAGTAGCATCATGTGAAGCTAATGTTTAAACCAATTTTCTATTTTCTTCTAAAGAGTTTTAAAGCTTATCCTCTAATTCTTTGATTCTAATTTCTTAGAGTTTAATCATTTCATCTGATGCAATCAAACTAGCCTCCTCAAATACTTTTTTGGAAATTTATTAAGTTGTAACATTTTAATTTGATACAATAATTTCTTAATTTTATAATGTCATTTTTCTTAATAAATTTTATTCCCTTTCATAGAATTATTTCTCTTGAGCAATGAATTCACTTCTACTTTGTTCAAACTCTACTTCTTAGCGCATTAATTAGTCACGAAGTTAACGAATTTCTTTGTCCCTACTTTCAACAGCTAGTTCATATTTACGTTTCTAATCATCTATATCTAAACGGTGAGTAGCTAAAGTAGATTCTCTACCCTGTTTTAAAAGCTTATTCTCTTTCATTAAATTTTCATTGTACTCTATTAGCTTTTCGTTTTCTGTAATAAGAAACAACATTTTTTATTGGATTTCTAAAAATTGCTTATGGTCATGTAGATTATTAGTATTACTTGCATCTTAAAAGAATTTCATGTATTAGTATTTATGTAAACTATTATCTGATGTTTATGTATATTAATAGTTATTAGAATTTAAGTTATTTGCATTAAGTGAGTCATCTTAAGGTAGGAAATCACCTAAATGTTATTGGATAGAGCTGAAACTACTGTTTGCATTATTTGTAGTATGATTATTAGAACTTTAGGCATTCTATATTTACAAGACTTATTAATTTAATGTAAAATCTATATTTTTAGAGAATTTATTTTCATTAATACTTGTAGCCGTTGCTGCTGTGTTAAAATTTTTGCTTGAATAATCTTTGCTTATAGGGCTCTAACTTATATTAGATAAGTTTGTAATGCTATTTCTCAACTTATTTTCTTTGAAGACAATTTATTTTGATTATTAATTTTTAGTATTCTCACTTAAAATAATGTGATTAACTTAAGAAGGAATTATTTGAATAGGTACTCCAATTTAAGTGTCAATTTATTTATTTGTTTATGGAAAGTAAATAGATTGTTTCTAATTTTTTGTTGATGTAGACTCACTTACTATGCTACTCTTCATTGAAACTATAGAATTTCTCATTGGTGAAAGCTTTAATTATAATAAAAATATATTATCTCAATTTTAATATTTAAAATTACTTTTGGTGAAAGTTAATTGACATTAATAGAATTGTTTAAACTCTTTCTGACAAATGAAGAGTTTTCAGATAAAAGCCTTTCTCCTTAAGTAGCTAATTTCTTGTCTTTAGAATAGTGATTGTTCAATCTTAAATCATTGCTAGAATAATTTTTTTATAGTTTTGCTAAGACATCAATTCCTGATTTGTCTGCATATTAAGCTGATTAAATATTTAGCTTACTTATTGAATCTATTTAAACTACTGGTGAAGTAAACTCAGCTTGGATAGGATCTCCAAATTTCTTTTCAGCTGTTTAGTAGTTGTAATCAAAATCATTAAAATCACTTAATGAATAACCTTTGTTATTAGGCGAAGTAAAAACAACTGAGTTATTATTTATCATTGGAATCATTTTCTTGATATTTACGCTTATTGATTTTCTAAAATTTGTTTAATTTTTTTATCAAATAATTTAAAATTGGAATCTTTTTTTTTCAAAGATAAAATTTATGATAATTTATTAAAAAAAAGATAGGATCATTTACGCAAAACAATTATTTCATTTTCCTATTATAACTTTTTATCTTTTTGTTTTTTGCACAACCACTATTTTTCATATTATTTTTTTGAATTTTAAAAAGCAGATGCCTCCTTTTATTGTTTTTGAAATTGTTAAATTTTTAATCAAAATATCATTTATCATAAAAATTTAAAAATAATAGAAAATCTGCAAATAAGTTAAAGCGTTTTTATTATCAAAAAATAAAATAATTTTGAAAATTAAAAGTCATTAAAAAGACATAAAATATCAAACATTTACAGACAAAAAATTTGAAAATTTAATGAAATTTTCAGTTAATATCAATTAATAAGACTTTTTTGCATAATTTGTAGCACCTAAAACATCTAATTATATTATTATATATAGAGATAAATATATATATCCAAATTGAAATATAAGGTCCTTCTATCTAATAGCGTATAGTAGAAATTAATTTAAACTAAATAATTTTCAAAAGTTAAGCTCTTTTTTGAGTGTTATATGAATAGTAGATCTAATTTTAATATCCATTTGTTCTTCATCACTTGCCTCCTCATCTTAATCCTTTTTTTCCTTTGTAAAAAATGAATTAATTTAACATTAAAAACTCACATCTAATTTATACTGGTATATGATCAATAATTGTGTTAGCGCTTCCTGTTTGAATTTCAGTTGTAATATCTGAATAATATTCACTCATATGCAAAGCAATTTAAACACATTTTGGTATACTAGCAGTCATTCCATGTATGATAATAGTTTTAGCTCTTAATAGTTTTTTATATCATGATAAAAGATTTTTGTTAAAATGAATGAATAAATTATACCCATCCTTAATCAGCTTATGAATTCTTTTTATATAAATACTTATGTGAGTTTCATTCTTTACATATAACTCATTTAAATTTGCCTTAGAGTGAAGTGCTTTTCTTTTTTTAAATGGTTTAAACTTCTTTTTATTTTATGAATTTTCTTAAGTTGTTTCCTTAGTAGCTAAGTTATCACTATTTTTTGTTTCTATCTCCTACTCCATTTAATATTTACTTATAAAAATTAATACAATACTTAACAATAACAAAAATCTTATGAACAAACAAATAAAAACTGAAAAAAATCTAATTAAGATTTATTTTTTATCAAAAAAAAAGTATATCATAAAAACCAAACAATTATCAATTATTTTAAAGCTATTATAAATAAAAGTCAAAGTAAAATATTTAAAAAAATTATAAAGCATATCATTTGTACTATCTGTAAATGGATTAACTTTAACCAACTAAAAACAGCGCATAATCAATATCTTTCAAAGAAGACTAGCCAAATACTTCAAGCAAGTAATTAACAGTCGATGACTAAAGCTATACAAAAAGATAAAGTAATTTTATATTATTTTATCAAATATTCAAAAATCTCCTTAAAATAATTTTAAAATATATTTTTAAAATTCTAAAAGAAATTATTAGAGCTGTCTTGGATTCCTTTTTAAGAGGATGTGTAATAGGGAATTTGATAGATATTTTCACAGAGAAAGAAAAGGAATTGTCTGAAGAAACTTTTAAATAAATTATATCAGGAGTATTAAAATAAGCTCCTCAATTAGATGGAGTCTAAGCCAAATATGATATTACATGGCATCATTTATTTTTTGCAGAAATTTATTCATTATTAGAGTATGATCCAATTTTAAGTGCAGATCCTTTGAACTACAGTGCCTTTTTAAAGTATATTCTAGTTATGAACAATTTAAGCAATAGTAATATAAAGTAGTAACTAAAAAATCTTATTCCTTCAAATATGATTTTACCTTAAAATGAAACCCCATCTGGGTTAGATTAAAATATTTAATCGTTACAAATATGGATTAACAATAAAGATCAAATAAAATAAGGGTAATTTTAGTAGTTATAAAGCAAAAGTATTTGTCTCAAGTTTACAATCTCTAAGATAGTTCCTTTATTATTTATCTATTCTACTAACTCACTTAAATTACCAGTAGAAAAAGTTAGGGCATACATCAAAAACTTTTGTTATGATGATGTAAATAAATATTTAAAAAATAATAATAAATCTTAAATATTATTTTAAACAAAAGTGAATCATTTTCAATTTTAAAATAATTTATTTTTATTAAATAGGAATAATAATCTGCTTTGACTTTTTACTTTGTTTTTATGAACAAATTGCTAAAGTACTACCTAAAAGAGAGAAGCATTATTAAAGCAATCAATAAGATTAAGACCAAATTAAAAGGGAAGAAATCATATTTAGACAATAAAGAAAAAGAAGTTCTTCAACTTTGTGATAAAAAAATTGAATAGCTAAAAAAAATATAAAAGGAATAAAAATTTATAAATTTAAGTCAATCATCCTAGTCAGCTTTAATTGATGAATATTCTGCCAGAGTACAATCAATAAAAGATGGTTCTTATAAATAATTTTAATAGCTTCTAGTAGACATTATTGTATTGCTAATTGCATACTGTGGTATTATTGATCATGACTAGATTATTTTTAAAATGTAAAGATTAATTTATGAATAAAGCTCAATACCAGCTCTTCTTCTCTCTTTACCTGTCTTAGCTGTAGGGTATCCTGAAAGATATTATGAAACAGAAAATGATTTAACATATAGAATAAGTAGCTAAGATTGCCTACTAAATTATTTAAATCCAAATCCTTATTTTTCAACTTAAATTTCTAACTAAATATTTACTGAATTTGTTAATCTTTTTTGTGATAAATTTTATAGAAATTCAAAGTGATTTTAAAAAAAAAATAAACATCATACTTAATCTAATAAATTCCTTTCAATCTAAATTTAAACATTTTTTAATATTTTAACCATAATTTAGTATTTTACAAAATATATACAATCTATCAAATAAATAAATATTGTTTTTGACCTATTAAATACTTTCATGATAAATTCTTCTATTTTTCATTCTGAGTTTTTAACTTTTACCTAGTATTTTAGATTTTAAAAATTTTCATTTTAGAAGTAGGAAAAAGATAATAAATAAATACATTCTAAGGTGCTGTTATTTGCTTTTTGGTAGGAGTAATTAGTACTAACCCAATAAAAGTAAAGAAAATAGAAACTATAAAAACTATTAAAACTGTTGGAATCATATAAGCGTAATCTCTATGTGGGAAGTAACTTTATACTTTATGGTTTGCATCTATGAAAGGCTATTTATTAGTTAGATTTTAAAAATATATTTAATTTTATTTCAAGCATAAAGTATGGAGTAGAATTAATGCTTTTTACTGTTATCAATACCCATACTAAATAATAAATATAGAATGAAGCAAGAGTAGCCATTCCAATCTTTCCTATTGCTTGAATTTACATTTTTTATACTAAATTTAAAAGATGTTAAGTCCAAAAATACAACAAAAATAATAATTAATCACTACTATTTTAATAGTTTATATTGAAATCACTAACTTTTAATAATTTTTGAATTAAATATTTTGCTTTCTACTTCTTTCTCAATTAGAATTATAAAACAATAATCAGTTAATATTGTATCAATATTTTAAATACAATAGACGATTTTTAAGATAAAAAAATTGAAATAAATACATTTTACTTGTCTGTAAAAGTAAATTATTTACATTTTTTTTAACCATAAATTATAAATTAAAAATGACTATTTTTAACATAAAATCAGTAATTATACTTTTAAGTTATTGATATTAGTTAATACTTAATCAATTTATGAATTAATGATAATTACTATTATAGTATTTTTCGAGAGAAATGAAATGTTTATTGATCAATTTTAATTTATCATAAAAGTAGGTTTAATTTGATTAATTATTTAAATATTTTATTTATTAATTTAAAAATGATTTTCCTTATTAAAAAATTAGATTTTATTATCTTTTTTTATATTAAAATAGGGATATCAGTTGATACTTAACTAATTTATTAGGTTATGAGCTAATTTTTAGTTTCATAATAATGTTCATAATCATATTTTTATCCAAGTATTTTTATCTCTAAATGATTTTTTAATGTTATTTAATAAAGAGGTTGATTAAATTTGAAGAAATAATTGTAATACATTATAAATTAGAATATAAAACTGATAGATTTATTTACAGAAAATCAGAAATGATTATTTTATATTATAATAAGTTTATAGATATTAATTAGTACTTTATTAGTTTGTTAATTAATTAATTAGTGGATTTTATAATTTAAGTCATATTCACATTCAAGTATTTTTCTACTTAAATAAAATATTTCCTTCTATGTTTTTATTTGCATGTATCTTAAGCTAAAAGTATGGATCTTTACCATTATTTACCTCATTTTTCAATCATAGTTGCTATTTATTTTGTTAGTAAAATTAAAAATTAAATAAATTAAACTTTTAAATAATATTACATACTTTTCTTTTTACATTCCAAAATCAGATTATTATTTTTAACCATAATTTTTCATTATTGGTGTTACTGATTTCTTAAATATTAAATTGTTATTTCCCAATTTAGAAGGAGAAAAATCATTTGAGATATTCTTCTTTTCAGCAAGAATCGAGCTACCATTCAAGCTCTTTTTATCAGAGAAATCATCAGCCATTCTAATTTCCTAGTCAGCCTCTAAATAAAGTAAATTTAAATTGAAAATATCTACATAATAAGTTAAAATAATTACGTTGAAGCATATGAAGTTGAGAAATAGCTTTTGACATTTCTTATTTTAAATCATGAACTATATTTGTAATATTTTATGATTTATCTTGTACTTTTTATATTATTGAATCTATTATTAAAAGTTATTTGAACATTTTATTTCAAACTTGATGAATAATCTAAGTTACCAAAGTTTTTATTAGTGTTCTAAGTTTAATTAGTATCAAAATTCAAGCTTATTTCATTTGAGTTATATTTAAATTCCTGCATGCCCTTCTTTTATTCAGGTCTTTATTAAATTAATTTTAATCAAATAAATATTTTGAAAAAAAGAGTTAAGTTATACCTGAAATTGTTCTACATCTTAAACTAATTTAATTATTATGCAATGTTTTGATTTCTATTTTATTAATAGCTTTAAGTTTAACTCTTTTTAGAGGGACTGCTTCTATTACTTGATGAACTTTCCATAATTTTTTCATCTATTTATAAATAGATAACATAAGTTTTCTTTAAATCTAAGTTAAAACTTTTTACCATTATAATTCTTCAAAGGTGACTTTTAAGATTACCTCATTTGTACATTGTTTTAATATGTATTTGTATTTGTGTTTCTTTTTATATCATTAATTTTATTTAGGGTTTCGAGCTATATTAAAAGATAAAATTAATATTAAAGATTAGAAATATTATTTAATTACATCATCTTTAATAGAAAGTAAAGATGCATCATACATTTGATTGTTGTTACCATTTAAAGATATATTGGCCTTTTCCTTTTCAACAATGAAACTTTAAAAAAAAAATTTTTTAAAAATTATATTTTACATTTGCTAAGTTTTTTATAGCTTAGTTTTCTATATAATCATCTTTATTACTCACCATTGCAAATGCATTTTCTAATTTAAAAAAATATTTTTCAATAAACTTAAAAAATTTATTTTATTTGGAATACTTATTGATTCAAATTTAGATTCACCTGTATTATTCATGTTGTCTTAATAAAATTATTTACCAGCTTAATATTCCATTTAGTTATTATTAGGAGGAATAAAAGATATATTTTATGAGGAATTATCTTCTGATTCTCTTTTCTTTAAAAATCATAATTTTAAGTGACTTAAATTTAAAAAAAGTTTACATAATTATTTGTTGAAGTTTTTGAAGAAATAGATGTTTTCTTTTGAATAGCTGACACCATGTTTATCATTCTGTTTACAAATTCATCATCTGGGGTTGGAGTAGATGAATCCATATCATTTCCATTGAAATTATTACTAAAATCGTCTAATCTATAAATTAAATAAATAATTTTATTTTTTGAATTTGATTTAAGAACTTTACTGTTTTCCATCATCATTTTTTAAATCATTAAAAAGTTTCAAGGATTAATTGTCAGGTGAATTATAAGCAAAGAACATTTCTAACTTCTTTTCAATTTCTTTTCTTTTTATTCTCTAAAGTAATTTGTTTTAGTCAAGCTTGTTAAAATTTATATTATCAGCAAATTCAGAAATAGAACCTTCATCTTCTCCAGCCTTCCAAAATTGATTAATTCTTATACTCATATTTTCACTATGGTTGCTATTTAAACTATTAAAATTGTTATTGCTAAGGCCATTCATATTTCCTTGACCATTTTATTATTATTTTAGTTCCTTGAATATAGATAGATTCTCGAAAATAGAATTGTCATCACAGTCTATTTCTTGTTTTAGCTTATCATTGCCTGCATTACCTTCTACAAATCTTACCTTTTTATCTATTGAAGAGTTTGATATTTTTTTAAATTGTTAAGAACCAGCATTCATTTACTATCCCATACTTCCTTATAGACTTTATCTATTTTGCTAGTGGATAGGTTGTCTTGATTACTGTGATAAATTATTAATTGAGTTTGGATCTTCTATAGTTGAATTTCTGCTTAAAGAATTAGAAATTTCACTTATAGGAGTAGGAGTCCCATTCCTCATTGCAGAAATTATTTGTCTTAGCTCTTCATTTTCCTTTTTAAGTTGTATATTTTCAATCTCCAAATCATATTAAGTAGAATTTTTTTTTAATGATTTCTCCATTTCTTCTCTTAAAAACCTTTCTCTTGCATATGCCTTAGAAAGTTCTTCATATTCTTCATAGTCTATCATTCTCTTATTTTAAGCAATTTTATCTGCCCTCAAATTTCTACCATCCAAAACTGCTCTTTTAGCACGATTGGCAAACTAATTAAGATATATTGAATTATTTATGAATATTAATTACTAAAATTATTTACTTATAAAGTTGAGAAAGTTTCTGATGAAGAACTCATAGAAGGAGATATGCAAACAATAAAAGTTATTTTTCCGTTACCAGATAGAGAATCACTTAAAACTCTGGTTAATTTAGAATTACGGAAAGGAATATGAGTACGACTTTTATCAATTAAAGCTGATATACAATGTCCTAAAGTACTAAGTGAACCATTAATACAAGTTAATTCATCTATTCTTATTTGCTTCTCTTCTACTGAAATATCATGAGGAATTTTAAATTTTTCACTACCAGCCAAATCAACGATTCTAAGCTAAATTTAATTTTAAAAAGTATTAAATTTAATTTAAACATTAATTTTATTTACAATTGATTCAATGACAATTTCATCTTCATAAGTCTCATTTTTTATTTTTATTTTCTACTATAACAAAATCTAAAAGATAGAATGAGAACGAGATGATTTTGAGTTAGCCATTGTTGATCCTGTAGCTCTATTTCTTAACCCTACCATCAATATATCTAAAGCTTAATCTATATTTTATATTTCTACTGTAATTAAATCAGGTATTTAAACATCTCCATTTTTTGATTCTCTTATTTCTAATCCATCTTTTTGATCTCTTCCATTAAAGAGATCATATATCTTCTCATTATACACTTCGAAAAAGCTTATATACAATCTGTAATCTTCTTAGTTTCTTTTACTAAGTTCAGATAAGATTTAATAAAGTGAACGAGGAAGTATGCCCCTTTCTTTACCTTACAAATAAGAAAGTATTTTTTCATTATTTAGTTAAGAAGGGTTTTCGCTATGATCTCCTAATATTGTATATGTTTTACCAGCACCTGTTTAACCACTATTTAATAAATTAAATTAAAATTATAATTTTTTAACAAAATATTAACTGAATTAAAAATATCATCTGTTTGGTTTCTAATTTCTTTTTAGAAAGAATTCTATCAACAAAATAAAAAATAATAGATTTACTAAGCAAATATGGTATTATTAGTTCCACTTAAAAAAGAAAGGATAGATTCCTAAGTAAGATTGTAAACATCATCTTAATTTGAAACTGAAGGTAAAATGCTATTGAACTTCATGTGTAAACTATTTCCAGGTCTCATAATCTTCAAAGTAGAATCCTATTTAATTAGTTTACAAAATATTGTTTTATTTTTATTTAGAAAAAGCATTATCAATAAATAAAGCTATATATCTTTATTCTATATATTCATTTTATCTTCTAAAAAGCTTATTTTATTGTCAAACATAAATAGACTAATATAATAACTATTTACATCAACTTAACGTATAAATTATTCTTGAAGCTCGTTCGTTAATGTTGGGCGTATACGTATTATAATTGAAACTTTATCCTTTAGCTCTATTTCGTCTCCTTGATTTTGCTAAATAATACTCTATCCTTTTTTTTATAGCACTCTATCTGGAGTAGCTAATTGAGATCTATTATTTCCATTCTTTTTTTTTATATTAAAATAATTCTAAATTAAATATCCTTAATTAATATCTTTATCATACAGATTAACGAAGCTTAATAGGGCTCTTTGATTGATTACGCATTTTTCTCTATTTTATTATGTTTTAAACTTTTTCTACTTGTTGATAATATCACTAAAAATTGAACTGTCCCTTATTTGCTTAAATAATTTGTTGATTAGTTTATTTTTTTGATATTTGATAAAATTTTTATTCTGTTATTATTTATTTCTTCTAAATTCAAACTTATTTTTACTAACAATAATACTTCTCAAAGATCTTATACAAAAGTAATTGACAAGCAACAAAGAGGCCCATGTATTTATTCAATCAAATATATACTTTTGATTATATAATCTAACAAATAAGTCAAATTTCTATTAAGTTTAATAAAATACAAAATACATTCATATACGTTAAAAAGTTAGTTGGTTAATCAAAATCAAATTTCATATGAAAAACATTAAAAAATTATTTATTTCCTTAAATATTTTAACTTTTTTGCTTATAAATTTATTTTAATTGTTTTCATTAAAATTTTTAATCTTGAAAATTTATTTTAAAAAATTAATTTAATATTTTTCTTTTTTAATTTAAAAAAAAGCTTTAAATTTGAATAAAATAAATTTAAATAAATAATTATCTTATTCTTTTAGATTAATTTTGTAATAATTATTATTTTTTTTGTTTGATTTAATAATTAATATAGATTAGATTGATTGATTGATACGCTGATAGATTTTAGCTATTTATTGATTTAAATTGAATTTTTATGCTTAAATTAATCAACTGGATAATATTTAATTTTATTAAAAGGAATATTTATATTCATAAATATCAAATAACTTTTAGTTTTTTTATTATCTCAATCTTTTAAAATAGTATTACAGCTTTTTTTAAAATGTACAACAATTTCCCTCCTTCTTAAATGCCAGTAAGAATTTTTATTACTAGTATTATATAATAGGATACAAAATAAAGAAAAAATATTTTAAGAAGATAGAAAAATAGGCTATTTTAAATTTATTTTTATAAAATTAAGTTTTATAATTCGATGCCTAATTCGTACTCTCAGATAGTCGCAAGTACTATGCCAGTTTATCCTCCAGCTGGTTTCTAAACATAAGGAATTTCAGGTATAAATTAAATGCCTTAATAGAGTATACCACCAGCTAATTTTTAAATGAACCCAAATTCTACTTTATAAGCTTAACCTCCAATGGTTGTAAATCCTATTGCTGCACCTATTACATCAGCAATGAGAATATAAGCTGCAAAAAGCTCTAGAATATCTTGGAGAAATGTCCATGACCTTGATATTGAAGCTTTGAAAAAATCTAATGATATTGAGACACTTGAATCATATCTTCCAAACCTTTTAGATTCAATTGTTACTTAAGAAGAATATGAAAAACTTAAACCAGAAGCATTGGTTAATCTTTTGTAAATATGCTAAATGAGTTTATAGTACTTTGATTACACTCAAGATTATCTTGAAAATCTTTCAAATGAAACATAAGATGAAATCAATAAAATTTTAAAGAAAGTAATAAAAAATAAGTTAATTGTATGAATATTCTATGATATATTATGAAAAAAGGTTGATGAAGATAAAAAAGTATTGAAAAAAAGCAAAAGAGAAATTGAGAAAATGAAAAGTGAAATAGATATAAAGAAAGAAGCAATTAAAAAATACAAAGATTTTTTAAAATAAAGACCTCAATATAAATGTCATATTTGCATAAACAAAGTATTAATTATAGTAAAAAAACTCTAATTATTTATTATTCTTCTTTATTCAAATCAGTTTTTTGCTAATGAAGACTACTTAGATGCACATATTAAAAGAAGGCATGCTCATGTTTTGCCTATGAATGCTAATCACCCTAATTTTGCAGTGATGTAAAATATGGTTTTTGCTTAATAGCTTTAGAAGGAACGTTTAGAATTTGAAAGACAATAAAAACTCTTACTTAAGAATGAGAAATTTTAAAAAGATGATGTGATTGATAAGTTAGAATTAATTTTATAGAAGAACAGACAAGAGTAAGCAGAATTATAGTTAGAAATGTAAAGAAGACTTAAGGATATAGAATCACAACAAAATTAAGTAATCAATAAAAAGTAATAAGAAAATGAATTTTAAAGATAGCAAATTGTTGACTTGATGTAAAATATGAATAAAATACATGATGTAAATTTTATCTTTTTGCAAGCAGAATGCATTAAATGTAATCATTTAATTTTGAAAATTAGGAAATAACAAACTTAAAATATAGAGAAGTTGTTATACAATAAACAACTTAGAATGAGTAAAGAGAATCATAACTCCAAGAGCTTTATAAAAAATAAAATGAATTATTTGAAAATAATTAAAAGTTAAAGATGTAACAAATTGAGTTAGAAAAGTAAAAAGAAAAATAGCTCCTAGAAGAAAAAAAAAGATTGGAACTTCTCAAATAATAAAATTCATTTTATTAAGAAACAGGAAAGCAATAAAATAATAATGATGATTTGATAAAACAACTCATCGGAGAGGATAATTATGGAAAAAGAGTGCAAAGTAATGTAAGCGATAAACAATAAATTCCTAGTGAGATTAAGAGGGTAACGAAATAAATTTCTGAAATTAAAGGAAATAGAAATGGAAATTAAATTGATAAGGAAACTATTGAAGAGCTAAATGGTATTTACCTAGGAAATCCTGATAAAGTTAACTAAAAATAATAACCATAATAAAAAATAGATCCATAATAGCAAGCCAATAAATTTGTAAAAAACATTCAACCAAAGCTTTTATTCTAAAATTCTTTTTATTTTATAGAATAGTATTGCTTCAAATATGATATTATAAGGCCATAATGCTTATAATTAGAAATAAAACACTAATGAAGAAGATATTTTAGAGGAAGGAGAAGTATTAGATGACGAGTATTATTAATCTGAAGATGAAGAACAGAATAATAGTTATGATACAAATGAAAATGATATTGTAAGGGCTATTTTAAATAATCTAATAAATATAATTTTTGTTTTTAAAAAAGTCAAAGGATAGAGAATTCAACAATTAATGTGAAGAAGAAAAAGAAAATTTAGATTTAAATTTCAAAAACAAAACAGATAAAAACAAGCAGCTTTAAGTTGATCATAAAATTAATAAAAAACTTAGTGAATAAGGAATTACATAGCCAATAGAAAATTTAAAAAATCTACCAAACGTATAAAAATTTTTGTCTTCTTTTTTTAAATTTAATATTTCCTATAAATTTAGAAAGAAGTTGAGTAGATTTTGGACTAAGTTAAAAATCCTAATAGAAATAACAGCAAGAAAAACAATGATTTTGATGATGATTTTGAATAAAGCAAAGGGAATAATTAAGGCACCAACTAATCTGGTAAAGGTATTTTACACAGCAGCAGGTATTACTTTTTATTTTTACAAAAATATTAATCCCAAATTAAAACAAAGAAAAAATTAGGCATTAGAAGAGAGTTCTTAAAATTACGATGAATCTGGATACTATAATGGATCAAAAGGAAGAACATATGAACTGTAAAGTATTACTATTATAAATCCATTTTATTAAAAATAATTTTAATTTTAGGTAAGCTAACCCAACATCATTAAACAAATAACTTCAGTCATTTGGAGACTCATACACAGAAACACTATATTAAAATAAAAAACAAAAGAAGTTTGCCTATGAAGATTCAGGTAAAAAGAAAACTAAATTTCGTTCAGAACTTAATTTTTTTATTTAACTAAAATAGATGAATTCTGAAATAGTTAAAAATCTAAAGATCTTATTTCAGAAATATTCTTTGATAATTAAAAAAGATACTTAATAAATTATGAAACTATTAAAAGAATCTATTTTTAAAAGATTTTGGTAGATTATTTAATTATTTATTTATTAAATGTTACTTAGTTTTTTTTAAATCCAAAAATATTTTATAATCATGAATTTATTTGATTCAAATTATTGATATTTCTTTTTTCAATTTTCCTATTAAATTCTTAATATGAATATTTTAAAAATCTAATAAAGAGTTAATAACTTATATTTCTCTATTTGTTAAAAGGGTTTTTATTTTTATTTCTTTTTACAATAATTTTAATTCGAACTTTAAAATTCCAATTAGAGTATCTAGATTTATAATTCAGTTTATGAAACGCCTCATTTTAAAATTATTTTTAATTTAAAATATTTATTCTTTCACTCAATTAATTTTATTTTTTGAATAAATTTATACTTCAAAAATTATTTATCAAAATCTTCTCACAATTATTCTTTTCAAATTTTCCTTTGAAATTATTTTTATTAATTTTTCAAAGTCTAATTTAGGATTAAAAATTTTTTTTGTTTTCACTCTCAAAATGTCTTTGAATCTGTAAAATTGATTCTATAATTTTAAATTTAAGGTTAAAATTCAAATATAAAGAATTACTTTTCAATTATAGAAACGTCTAAGTTTTGGATTTATTTTTAACTTCAAATGTTGGTTCTTTATTAACTTAAAAATAATTTGTGGTATTTTTTAAGTATTTATTTAAATGTTAGATAGAAACATGGACTTAATTATTAATAATTTAGGTTTGTATTAATTGTTTATTTTTGAAAATTATGTAAGGAAAAATGAGTTTTAGATTTAATTTAATTATAGTAAAAAAAAAAACGAATTAATTTGTTAATAATAAGTTATAATTGAAATATTTAAGAATAAATACATATTTTTTATGATTTAAAAGCTATTTTTGTTATGTTTATTTATTAGTTTGTTTTTCAATAGTTATGAAGAGACTTTTTATTTAATTCAATCTTTTTTGAAATTAGGATTGTATTGTATACTTAATCTATAATTTTTGGTGAAAAAAAATATATATTTTACAAATTTAAAGAGTTATAGTAATTAATTTATAGCTCAAATTTTTTAAGATGGATAGTAACAGTTCAGAAGTAGCTTAAAGAAATATATAGACAGGCAAAAAGACTCTCCATTTTGGAGCAATGGTGTACATCTGCTTTGAAAATGAAAGAGGAGAAGAGTATTTTACAACTGCAGAAGGTTTTACAAAAAATAAAATTAGACTGAAATAATCTGATACAATGGAGAAAAATGCTAACTTTACTTCAGGACTTTTTAAGATATTGCCTCCATTTTATGATAACGAGTATATAAAAACAAAGCAGGTATCTGACCAAAAGAAGCAAGAAAAAAAAGAAAAGAAAAAATCATTTAATCGAAGAGGTAATCATCAATTTTGTTTTTTTAATTGATGTATCTATCTTGTAATTTTTAAAAACATAAATAAACATTGGTAAGATAGATAGAAAATATGCAAAATAAAGTATAAAATCAAATTTATTTAAAAAAATACTTTATTTGAAGGATTAAAGCAGACATATTAGCAAGATTTTAACTATTTTTATTTTTTAAATTTAGCTGCAAGATAGGAAATTCCTAAATAAATAAAATTAATGGAAGAAGAAGCTTAATTGAATTATGACTAATATGAAAAGCTTAAAGGAACACCTGTTTTATATGGCTAGACAATTTAATTATTGCACCATAATTCAAATAAATATCTTTAATTTGATTAGAAGAGTGTTTCAGACTTTGAAAGTGATAATCTCAGGTAATTTTTCCTTTTTTTTTGTTAAAACATTTTTTTTAATTTTAGTATAACTTTACAGTTAGTTTTGAAAGTCTATAATAATATAATGTAATATCATTTGATCGATCTTTTATCCTTATTTTATATAAAAAATAACAACTAAAATATTAAGGGTGAGCTTAAATGAAGAATATTCAGAAGAGACATAATTTAGAATTTTGCCTTGTTTCAGTTATTAGTAAGAAAGTCAAGGATTGATCTTTGATCAAGATACCGTTTATATTGTGAGCACAATAGATTCTAGAAATAGCGTTGGTGATCCATATCTTCATGCATCAAAAGATATAGAACCCCAAGATTAAAAAAAATAAAAGAAAAAAGAAATGAACATTTCTACCGATAAAAAATCTTAATGGAAGTAAATAAATTAATAAGCTAAAAAAATAACTATTAAAACAATAAAATAAAGGTTAAGAATATTTTGTGATTATAATGATGAGAAAAATGGTATGCTCTCTGTTTGTGATATCATTTGGATCAATTACTCTGAAAAAGATGTAAAATTAAAAATTAAAAATTTTTTATATCAAAAATGTAAATTTTAAAATAGCTAAACTTGCTAGTATAAAAAATAGCAGAAAACGAAGAAGATGAAAAATATCTATTAAAGTTTGAAGATTGTGATTCAACTGAAAAGTATAAAAAATTCGTAGGTAATTCAAATGGTATGTTCGTAATAGAAAGCTAAAATATGATGTAAGGAGGATTAGTAGAATGGGATAATATGTATAGGTTAAGACATCTTACAACAAACCAATATCTTTCTTTAGTAGTTATGGGTACAAACGAAGTTATTTAAGATGATAGATGTTTAGTTTTGCATAAAGATTCAAATATGGCTAGTTATTTTAAATTTGAATTAATTTATTCCACACTAATTTCAAGAAATCGCAAAAATTTGACTAAGTACATGCAAAAAGTAGCAACAATAAAATATTAATTAAATGTTAAAAAAATAATTTAAAAATAATCTAGGATTCTTACTTTAGAATGTCGGTCAAAGCATCTTCAAAAGGAATAAAAGGTGAAGATGAAGAAGTTTTCTGGTTAAAAACTGCTGACTCTGATGAATTTAGAGAAGCTGTAAGAGGTATAAAATAGAAAATTAGTGGGTTTTTTTTGCTTTATCTTATTTTATCTAAAATTTAGAGTACCAAGAAGTTATGATATTGAATTCTACAGAAAAATAGATTTTCCCAGCATTTTCTACAGTTAAAAAGGAAGAAAATGTATTCAAATTAAATAAAGCAAGTTCGAACGAAGTCAGAATGACAGAGTTTTTGCTTTCATGCAGAAGAACTATTAAAAAAACTAAAGATTATCTTAATCCAGATGTAAATATTAAAAAAAACCATTTTTTTAGGAGTTAGTTAAAATTTTATTTTAAATTACATCTAGTACATTTAAAAAGAACCAGGAAAATTCTAACAAAAATATAAAAAATTCCTTGTTATGGTAGGCAGATTAGATAGATGCTTGATAGATCTTAACAGATTTTGTCACAATAAGCTTCGCGCTTACTTGTATATTGATTAGGAATATGGTTCAGTTAATAGTTTTATTTAGAACGTACTAAGAGAATAACTCTTCATAGAGTTGCTTGTATCCCTTTTGGCTCTTGCATTCCCAGATGTAGAAAATTTGAATGAGATCAAAAAGTTTGAGGAACAGAAAAATACAAAATAAAAACAAGAAGGTTATGAATAAGATAAAAGTAAAAACTAAATTAGAAAAAGAAGTTAAGTAATTAATTGTTTGTTCATTAATAAATAAATAGGTGTTGCTTTCAATCTTGAAATTAAGGAAGAATTCGTAATAAAGAAAAAAAGAGTTTGCACTTTTATTTACAAATTGCTTTCAAGTATTTGTACTTAAAATAGAAAGAATTAAGAAAAAACATCATATTTCTTACCACTATTTGCTATGTAGTCAAAATATATTCCAGGATGCATGGAGTGTATATTTTCTATCATAAAAGATTATGGTGAATTGCTACAAAATTAATTGTAAACTGATTTAAATGTTAGTAGTATCCCATCTTAAGACAAATAAAAATAAATAGTCACTAGAAAATTCTACACTAACAGCTCTGATATTTAAAAAGTAATTTTTATTTAATTTTACTATATCAATTTTTAATTACTAAATAAAGATCAGCTTAAAATATGAAAGAAATTATTAAGAAGTCACTAATTTACTCAAGTCAAATTAATTTTACTTGAAGTTAGATGAGAGATGGGATATGTTTGAATTTTTCTGTTATCAGTTAATTGAAACTTTAGATTTCAATACTAAGAGATCCCTTTTAAAGTTTTTAGGGTTTGCTTCTACAGATAAGGGAGATGGTGTTAATGAAAATCAAGAATTAATTTACTAATATTTGATTCCTGATAATGAAGAATATATGTATGACAAAGGATATTTGATAAGCATAAAAAGTGAAGGCCCAGAACTTTTAGTTACCCACGAATAGCGTAAATTAGTTGATATAGTCAAAAAACAATATAATATCTCTAAGAATGCAATGACTATTGGGTATATAAATTACATTTTTTAGAAAAAAGAATATTTAATGAAAAATAATTTTATTTGAATAGACTAAACTAAAATAACAAGAAAAGTGATGATGAAATATTGAGTTTTTTCAATGATTAAATGGAATTTTATTCAAGTATGTGTAATAAGAGAAATAACACATGGAAAAAGTTTGTTGATAAAAGTTGTAAGTTTGAATCGTTAGTAGACACTATTATGGAAGAGAAGATCACTTACGATATTAGGGCTATCATTTGTTAGCTTCTCAATAAGGTATATATCGATCTAAATTCATATATTTATCTAAAAATTATTTTCTTTTATTAATTAGCTCTATGTCGATTAAGAACCAAAAAGACTAAGATACTTACCTGAACTTTGCAAAATATTAGAATAAAAAAATATTTAAGATTGGAATGAATAAGCTATAAAAGAAAAGGAAGTTGACCAAGAAGATAACAAGATTAAAGAAAAACTCATAAACTACATAAAAGATAAAGCTCAAATAATTGAAGAAATATCTAATGAAATTAAGCTAGATAAATAATCAGCTAATGCTATTTAAGACATTAACTTAAAAGTATATCAAAAGTGCAATGATGTTTACAATAATCTTACTTACGAAATTGTTAAGATGTTAAGACTTATGATAGATTTTGGTAAATATAACATCCACAATGATATTAGCAAATTTGCAAAAATGAAAGAAAAATATGAAATGTAATCTGCTGAATTCTTTAAGATTATCTCAAACATATTGAGCATATTTGAGTTTGATAAAACATTCCCTGAAGCTCGTAAAATTCTCATAAAAAAAAGAGAAGAGGAAAGACAATAGGCTTAAAATAAACTTCAAGAGTAGGGTGTAAAAACACTTAAAATGTTATTATAAACAGCCATAGATATTGTAGGTATACCACAAAGCACAGATTCGAATAAAAAGAAAAAGAAGAAATAAACGTAAAATACTGATTAATTATACCCTTTCCATATATGTAGTGTATTTATTTATTATTTATTGAATAAATAGTAATTTTGAAGTTATGGCAGATGAAATAAATATTTCAGACAGTTTCTTGAAGCAAACTGATGTCTTGAAAAAAATTTTACAAAGATTCTTTAGTGATAATTAGGATGATGTTGAATTCAAAATTAAATAAGAAATTTGTGAAATTTTAAAATAATTCCTTAACTATAAATAAGATTACATGCTGAATAGAATAAAATACTAATTCAGCTACTTAGTAACAGAAAAGCTAGATACTGTTAATAAATTAAAAGGAGTGACAGATGAAAAAGCTATTAGCCAAATTCTCAAGGATTTCAAGGATAATATATAGAATAATATAGATGCCTTCATACCTAGTGTACTATTAACAGGAACTGAGGTAGACAAAAAACCTGAATTTGAAAAGTAATTCCAATCTAAAAACTTAAATAACATAAATTCAAATGCATTCCCATCTCTTAATTTTGGTAACAAAGCTGCTAAAGAAGCAAATGATGGAGATATCATCAATATTAATAAAATCCTTGGCTTTTAGATTCTACCAAGTTTAATTGTACTCTTCTGCTTCACTTAAAATTATGAAATGGAAGAAAAACTTCTTTAAATAACTACCCGTTTCTACAATTAAAGATAAGAGTTTGCTACTCTAGCTTCTTAATTATTAATTCTTTTTGATCAAGAAAATTAGCAAGTATTAGAATTCACAAGAAGCATAATTACCAGTAGATTAGATAAAAATGTAAATGAGTCTGAAACTTGGATGAAGTAACTAGATGAAAAGGAGAACATGAAAATATTAAGATAGACAATCAAAGATGTATAGTTTTTCGCAGATATTCTTTGCATGGGTACTAAGCCAGATGTATAAATTGATAATAAAACTGGAGCAAAGCAATACACCACATTACAAGCAGATTTAGTAAAATCTAATGATGTTCTATTTGGACAAACTGATAATTAAAGAAAATAACAAGGTAAGTGAAATATTATTTTGAAATTATGTTTAAATAAATATTAAAAATTAGGAAACTTGGAAATGGATCCAATCAGACAAGATATATTTTATCATAACAAGGTTCATATTTTGGCTATCAATTTAATTAAAGATTCAATCTACCTGTTAGAAGAATTAGAATAGTAGTCTAATTAATTGGGAAGTCATGACGGCCAAAATAAAGCATAAAAGATCTATCATGAGATGAGAACTTTGTTCAAAACTTGCATGACATTCTTAAGAAACTTTGTGTACAAAAATACAGTGAATCAAAATCTCTTAAGTGAGTACTTGGAAAAATTACATAAGGCTTTACCATTCGATATTGGTTTAATGGAGCTTTACTGGGAAATATTTAGAGATAATAAAAAGATTTGCTTAGAAAATCAAGAAAAAATAGCTGAGGATTTTATAAGTCTAATTCAAAAGAATGGTAGACAAGCCAAGTACCTGGAATTCTTTATTATCATTCAAAAAGCTAATGAAGAGCATCTAATTAAAAACCAAAAGTTTGTTTTGAATCTATTTTTAAATGATAAATACAAAAAGGATATTTTATATTTAGCTGATACTGAAAAATTATCATTCGACTTCAGAGAAGTCCATATGAATGTAATTTGTTTCAAATTTTTAAATAATTTTTTGGAATTTTTATTTTAATGACAAATATGAAGGATGAACCTTACTTATATCACTCCAAGTTGTTGTAAGTACTTGGTATGACAACTATTGGGAAAGAAGGAATGTACATGAGTGAGTAGAAGCTTAGATCTTAAATTACACTTAGATATGTTTTCTATTTACTTAGTGTGGCTGATAACATGACAGATTGCTAATTAGAAGATTTTTACAATGAATCAATTGAACCAGAAGAAGAAGGAGAAGAGTAAAATTTATTATTTGACTAAAAAAGTTAAGGAAGAAATGTAACAATAAATATTGAGAAAAAAGAAGATAACGATGATTAATCTTAAAAATCATTAGATACTGAAAAACATGATAAAATGGTTTCTTAACCAAACTAAATACCTAATCACAAATTAGGTAAAGCTAATTATTAGTAAGAGTAGTTCTACCAAAATGTAGATGCAGAAAAAATTATATCTCTAAAGGTTCCTTTACTAAATTATATTTATTATACATTCTTGGAGAGTGAAAAGATATCTGATGAATTTAATAAGTATATTGTTAATTTTACAGATTATATACGTTTTGAGATAAATCGTATCAACTGTTCAAAAGATTTTAGTGATCAGTATTATGAATATTTAAATACATTCCTGTTTACTTTATGTGCTTACAAAAAGGCTTTTGCAAATACTATGCATTAATAAACTAATGTAAGAACAGAAGCTAATTCAAAAGATAGTGATGCACATAATATTAACAAGGAGTTAGGAAATTTAACAAAAGCTATCTTAAATAAATAGATGATTTTCTTGAAAAAGGAATATTATGAGAATTTTAGGACTAAATATAATACCATCAACTAAGATAAATGTGAAAAATATAAATAAAGATGGAAAATCTTTAGATCTCTAGTCGAAGGTTAAAGATCTAAAGCCAACTAATTTGAAGAAGAACATGAAAAGCTTGAATAATTAGAATTAAAAAACTAGCAAAGTAGTTTATCTCGTAAAAAGACTGAAAGAAAGGTTGTTCTAAACAAAAACGAAAGTTCTGGAAATGGCATCCTCAATCAAATAGATATCCTAGGTCTAGGAAAAAAGAAGGTTATTGAAATAGATCAAGACTGTCATGTATTATTTATTATTTTTGTTTTAATTTTGTTTTGTACTTACAATAATTTTATAAATTTAGCAATTTAAAAATTTAAATCATGACCATGTCATATGGTAGAAACTTTGGAGTGTGTTCCTTGAATAGTTCTTAAACTCAGGTTACTTAAAGTAATAAATTGATACCGAACTTACTATTTTCGCTTAAGCTCTTGAATCTATTGAAAATATTTTCAAAGAATCACCAGTAGTTAGTGAGGTCATCAATAAAAACGAAATATTCAAAAAGCTGATCAAATACTTATAAAAATCATATAAGGAATAGAATGAAATACAAACATTCAAATAGATTTTATGTGCTTTAAGAAATTTCATCTAGCCCCCTATTGATGAAGATAAAGTAATTTAATATTTAATTCGAAGTTAATAAATAATTATTTTATATTTAAAACTAATTAGAAAATAGATGAAAAGCAGGAATAAAAAATGTAAGAAGATAAGGAAAATAACTAAAATTTCCTTAATCAAAATAATGCAACTTACATGCTAATGAGCTTATTGAGTGATCACAGTAATCCTAAATAGAATGATGCTGTGTTTGCAGATTTGATTCACTTTGGTATTGCACTACTTGACGATGGAAATAATGAAGTATAAAAGAGTGTCTACACATATTTCATGAACTTTACTTCAAGCGAAGTATTTTTTAAAAGAATCCATACTATTTTGGTTGATGAAATAACTAGATTAAAAAGAGAAATTGTTGATAATTCAGATGAAAGCCTTTATTACTTCTAAAAGTAAGATGATTTAGTTTATAGTATATTAAGATTCTTACAGCTCTTTGCAGAAGGACACAATTTAGACCTTTAAAAATACATGCGTCTTCAGACTTAAAATTATCATAACTTTGATTTAATTGAAGTTATTATTGAGTTACTCAACAACTACTTCAAAAAGAAATGCGTAAAATATATTAAGAATATGACATAGTGCTTTGATACTTTGACTGAGTATATTCAAGGTCCTTGTAAGGAAAACTAGCATGCACTCATTTAAGATAACTTTTTAGACTTGGCTTCTAGTTTACTAGGTATTGATGAAATTATTGATGAACTCAACTTTTAGATTGCAAATGTAATTTTTATTAAAAAAATAGATAATTTTGTTTAAATAACTTTTTATTACAGGAAAGTTTAAAGGAAAATAAAGATGACAAGAAAGATGATAGCGATATAGAAGATAAAGCTCCAGTTATTAAAAATGATGACAAAAGTAATTCATAGCTACCAAGATGGGAAGTAGCTAAATTGAAATATAAATGTTCTATTACATTAATTTCATTGCTTGAAGCAAGATCTAAAGAAGATGATATTGTTCCTCGTATGATGAAAACATTGAATATTGATATTATTAGAAGAAACATAACAGATATTTACAACTAATTTATCGATATTGGTAAAGGTGAATATGTAAAGGATGTTTTCAACCACTTTGAAATGGTAAATTTCATTTAAAATGTATTATTAAAAGTTAATTAATTTTCTTTGTTTTTAAAGGAACCGACTGAAGACAGTAGCGATTAAATCAAAAATTAAGCAAGCTTCATTATTGAAACTGGTTTCAACTTGTTTATCCTTTTAAGCACATTCAAAGAAGTGAGCAAAGACGAAGAGGATCAAATGATTAAAAAAAAAAGAAAGAAAAAAGAAGGTAAAGAAGAAGAAAATATGTTAAAAAATAATATTATTACTGAAGTATTGCAAATGGTTTTCAACTTTATAAAATCACTTAAGAATACTGTATAAGAGTAAGCTAATAATTTAAATAATTTGATGAAGACTAAACAAAAAGAAAATTGGCATGATAAAAAAATGAAAATAAAATAGAGCAGAGATTAACAATCAGAAATAGCATTAAAGTTTTTCGAGAAGCACACTTTGCACATAGAAGTTTTAAGAGAAAACGATAACTAATTAGAAAAAGCTTATTTCTATTTACCATACTTTTGTTAGGATTTAGATAAAGATGCTAAAACTAAATTTAATAGAAGTGCTAACAGAATTTCCGTTAAAGCTAAAGTTACTTCCTTGACTAAAGAATCTGACTATCTTATTTAAAAAATGAGACACAATCACAAACTTCACTAGTAGCTTGAAAAGGTTTAATTCCTTTTGATGCTTAAAGAAAAAATTGGCCTTTTGAGAAATCTAGCTTTCTTACTTGCCATTGCAATTAACTTGATGGTCTTGTTTTCATTTGAAAGAGTAACATGTAAATTATTTTATTCTTCATTTATGAAACAGAAAATTAAATATTTATTTTAAATAAAAAAATAGAGAGTGATGGTTCTGTTGATTCAGTTAACATTCGTAATTTTTTTTCTTTACATCCAATAAATTAAAGTTAAATTTTTTCATGTTTTTTAAATTAGATACTGAATCTGCTATTTAAGTATTGGGAGTTATATTGATTGTTTTAAGTGTTATTGTTGTGCTTTATTTCCTTGCATTAAATGCTCCTTTGCTGATTATGAAAGCGTGGGAGGGATTTGTAACTTCAAAATTAAATATAATTGAGTGATTAATTTTTAAATTAAAATAAATTAGGAATCATATTCGCTGATACAGTATACCTATAGAATATTGCTCACCGTTTATAATTTGCTATCAGATTTTTATGTCCTTTATTATATCATTTATGGTTTAACTGCTATAGTTGGTACGATTGTTAGTCCATTCTTTTTCTTCTTCCACTTGTTTGATGTTTTAGTCCGTTTCCCAGATCTGTTAAATGTAGTAAAGGCTGTTTGGATACCTAAAAAAGCTATTCTTTTCACATATTTCTTGTTCTTAGTACTTATGTATGTTTTTACTTTGTTTGGTTACTACTGGCTTTATGAGTCTTATCCAGGAGATTTTTGTGAGAGTACATTTGTCTGTCTACTAACAGCTATAGATAGGTCATTTAAGTTTGATGGTGGTCTTGGTGGTTATCTCATTCCTACTACATAAGCAGATAGCACTGGTTTCTTCTTGGTTAGATTCTTCTTTGATAATCTTTACTATATCCTCCTTATGATTATTATGATTAACATTGTATCAGGTAAAACAACTAATCGAATAAACTAAAGCAACTTTTATTTAACTAATCATAGGTATTATTATTGACTAGTTTGGTGAGGGTAGAGATGAACTTAGAGTTTATAATTAAGATCTAATTTACAAGTGCTTCATTTGTGGTTTTTCAAATGAAGAAATTGAAAAAAATTCAGATTAAAACCAAGATTTCAAATCTCATATAAAGGTAACAGAAATAAAAATTGTTTAGCTTATTAATGGTTTATAAATAAAAATTTAGGAGGATCACTATATGTGGAATTATCTTTACTATATTGCTTATTTAAAAGATAAGAGAAAGACAGAATACACTGGTATTGAGAGTTATGTTGCTGACAAGCTTGCTAAAAATGAAATTACCTGGTTCCCTACTAATAGGTATTTTAAGTTCTATTGAGTTTAATGTTAATTTATTGTTTAAAAATATTAAATAGAGCATTATGTATGAGCAAGAATGTTTCAGTGAAGTAAAACTAAGAAATATTTACATCACTACAAGAAATTGCAAAATCAGTAATTAAATTTTATAAATATTAATTTTTTAACTTTTTTCACTTTTAAAAAAGTAACATAAAATAAGATAAACTTTGGATTAAGTAAATACAACTTTAGATTAATTCTAAATTGATAATTAAGGAGAAGTACAAAAAAATTAGCAGAAAAAGAAAGAAGAATTCCTTCCTTAAAATATAAATTGAGTAATTGAGAAAAAATTGTATGTTAAAATTATATATTTGTTTAACCATTAATTCATATACTTAATTTACTTATATAAAGAAAAAAGTTAAATTTTGTTTCACAATTGGTAAATAAATTAACACAAAATAGTTTTTTAAAATTATTTGGAATTAATTATTTCTTTATCTTTTAGAATAATTAACTATAAATTTTTAAGCAATAAAATTGAACTCTCTATAATTTTTTTATATTGATTGCAAAATAATAAATGAGCTTTTTTTTATTTAAAGTTCATCTCCATTTAACATTAAAAATGAAGTCTTAAATAAAAATTGATTAGATTTGATAAAATGTGCAAATGATACATTATTTGTAAAGAAATCAATTTAGAATATATATTTATTTTGTTAAATCTTAACAACTTAATGACCAAAAAACTTTAATTTTTATGAATTTAATTTAGAAAAAGCATTTTACTAGTTTAAATTAATTATTTTTAATTATGAAATCTTAATTCTATTTGTTATTTTAATTGACTAAAGCAAATAAACATTTTAGACTGAATGAATAACTTTATTAATTAAATTAATTCATGAGAGGAGTTCTAAAAATATAAATTGAGCTACTTAAGCAAATATAAATAATTATATATTGTGTAAAAAATAATAAACTCAAATGCTAAATTAAATGTAATAATATTTAGATTACTTTTATTTTGAAATGTAAAGTTTGATAACTAAATATAAATCACAAAAAATATTAAAATAAATATAAATTAGCAATTGCTAATATAAAGAATTGAAACAATATCATTATTTTTTAGTAAAATTTAATTTTTTAAGTTTAACTTTATTATTTTTTATTTTTTATGGAGAATAAGAAATGAGCTTATTATTTTCATCAAAATTGCTTATTTAGGAAAAAATAGTTTTATTGATTTTGAAATGAGTTGTTAAAAAAAAACTTTTTTTAATTTTAAACTAAGGTTAATCAAAATTTTAATTGAATTTATTTTTAGAGGGAGTTTAGTAATAATTTTTTTCAGAAAATCAGTTATTTCTTCATATTTTTTATGTGCTAAGACATGTGGTTGATTTGTATATCTATCTTTATTTAATAAAAAAATAATTAAATAAATAAAAAAGTGTAATATTTTTGACTGAAATATTAAAAATAAATAAATTTATTACTTCACTTTTTTCATTTAAAATAGAGATATCATCTCCATTATCATCGATATCGAGAGGTGAGTCTGCATCAATTTTATTTAAGTTTTTAGAAAAATGTTACAAATGGTTTAGCGAATCTATAGATTTATTAACTTCTAATTTTGAAAGAATTGTTTTAGGCCCAAACGATTGATTTAATTTTGCTAGCTCTTATTTAATTTTATCATTTATAAATTTTTCACTATTAAATTATCTAACTCTTTATCTGTTTTGAATCTTTTAATGTTATTAAGATTAAATATCACAATGATTAATTTCTGTAAATTAGATATTATTAAGACCATCTTTATAATTTAAAATCTAAAGAACATCTTCGAGTTCTATTTTACCATGATCTAAATAATTTTAAGCTTTTTAATTTTATAATCTCTCATAGCTTGGCCTCTCTGTAGCTTAAGATTAATTATTTTCAGAAAGAAAAGCTAATGTATTTAAATTTCCATCATCAAACAGTTTTCTATTTATTTACTAGTAACTATCAATTTAAATTGGCTGATTGGGTTACAACTAAAAATGTTCACAGTTCGAGTTTTCAAAATGATTGTTAACTTAATTTGTTTTACCACTAAAATTGTTTGGAAAATTTTGAGTCTAGCTTTTAAGATTGCTGTTAAGTAAATTCTTATTAGGACTAGAAAAAACATTATTTGAATTGTTAAAAAATACAACTTAGTATTCTCCATTTTCAGTTTATTTATTTTCTTCATCATTTTAATTTGCATTATTATTTAAAATCTATTCACCATCCTCTGAATGCTTTGTATCATTAGATGTTATTCCATAATAAGAAAAGAATAAAAACTCCTCATCTTAAATAAACGGTGCACTCTTACCATTAATTATTAATGTATTATTTAAACTATCCACACTAAAGTGGTTTGGATTTATGTTCATACTTAAATTATTGTTATTACAAAAGCTCGAATTTCCATTATTAAAAGAACATTCGTAAGTGAAAGATGAACTAAAATTTCTTTAAATATCTATAAAATTTAGTTTGCCTTCATCGTTTCCTTATGCTGAATCCTCTCCAATAGTAAATTTATTTTTGAATGAATATTATCTATTTAAATCAGTAAATGAATTTATTTACATTTTATTGCTAGATCTATATATCTTTTGTAATAAATAATTATCATATTAATTATTACCCTCCTAAATGAGAGATTCATTTTCACCCATAGCTCCTTCGTCTATGTTTAAAATATTTATTTTGGGTATTATAGGAGGATTAAACTTCAAAGATCTAATTTTGTCAAAATTGATCTTACGGCACCAAGGATGTTAGCGTATTTCATAAATACCATTTTTAGCGCCTAATCTTTTTGTAGGGTCTTTTATCATTAATTGCTTGATAAAATCCTATAATGAAGATGAAAATTGCTTAGGAGGAAATCTAACTTCTTTTTTTAAGGCCTTTTCAAAAAGATCTGTTTTATTATCAGAACTAAAAGGAGGAATTCCGGCAACGAGCTCATACAGCAAAACTCCAAGAGAATAATAATCTACTGCAAAACTATGTCCTTTTTTTTGTATCATTTCTGGTGCCATATACTCATGAGATCCACAAAAGGTATAGTTAAGTTAATCTTTTTATTTTAAAACCTTACTCAAACCAAAATCAGCAAGCTTGACATAACCATTCAAATCCAGTAAAATATTTTCTGGTTTTAAATCTCTGTAAATAATATTCTTAGAATGAAGAAACTCTATTCCTTCTAAAATTTAAGCAAAGAACAATCCTGCCTGCTCTTCTTTGAACCTTCCTTCTTAATTCAAGTGATAAAATAACTCCCCGCCTGGGCAATATTCAAGTACGAAAATTAATTTATCTCTCTTCATTAATTTAAAAAAATTTAAATTAATGAAATTATTTTAGAAGAAATGATTTAGCTTTTTAGAAAATGAATAAAGAAGTGCTAAAAAAAAACACTGATCAAAAATAAAATTAAAATAGTAGAGTTTATTTAAATTAGATAAAGATAGGTTGATAGATAAAATTTATGTGAGAGAAGAAATATAGTTTTTTATTTGGAAAGTTGAAATAAATTAAAAATTAGAATGTATTGAAAATATTTGAAAATAATAAAGAAATTAACTATTTAAGTAAGAATATTATCAGAAAATAGTAAAATATTACAGTTTAGAAAGCAAAGAAAAACTATACAATGAATGGATTATCCTTTAGAGCAATCATTGTATTTTTTTCGTTGTAAACATACAGCTTTCTTCTTTTTTTGATTAATGTCTTTTTCTTTATGACTTTGAGAGCAACGAATTAGCCATTATCTTTTCTTCTAGCTTTTATAAAAAAAATATTTAAATAATAGTAGAGTTTTTACAAACAAATGAATATCATTTTATCAAAAAAACTAGTTAGTTAATTTTTAATCAAATAGTTCAAGAATGTTTATTTTTTCATATGAAAAATAGCATCTACTTTTAATTTTTGAAATAAATACAATACCTAAATAAACTTCGCTAAATCCTCCCATTCCAATCTTCTTTAAAACATCAAAATGCTTTAAAGTTATCCTGTTTCCATCATCAAATTTATAAGATTTATCTGTTTTTTGAAAAAAAGCAAATTAATGATGTTTTAAATGCTAAATATTTTTTAAACAAAAAAGCATCCGAATTATTAGTAAATCTAAATTAATATGCTCTGCTGAATAAATTTATGTAGCTTCATTTTCTTTGAATTATTTTCTATGTTAAATATTTCTTAAATCTTGAAAATTGCATATTCAGTATTATTTTAGATTAATATTAATCATTTGAACCTATTATATGATTAAAATTAAAACTGTGTATATGTACCTGCATAATAAGGCTTTAAAATCTAACCATCTTTGACATACTTTAAGGGTCTTTCAAATTAAGATAAATAGAAGTCTGTTGAAAGATCCTATTTATCTGTAATAAGAGCAACTATAGAAGATGTATCTTCAATAATATCTAAATATTTATCTTAGTGTTGATGTATCTTGCGAATTGCTTCTGATAACAACCAACCACATGTTAAATTATTCTCATCGATCATATCATAAACTATTTATATTAACTTTTTATTTGATAGCTGAACATATATCTTTTTCTCTATTAAGCCAAGCATTCCACTTTTTTTCCTTTATTCTTCATACAAAGTTTAAGAAAATTTTAAGAATGACATTTTTAATAAGAATAATTTCCAGTGTTTGCAATTTATATATATGTATATTGTTTATTAAGTTTATTACAAAAATCAAAGCTATCTATTGATTATCTTTTTAATCCAAATTATTAAGATAAGTCTATAATACACTCAGATATTTTTCATTATTAATGGTTTGCATGAGACTAAAAAGAGTTCATTTATTTTTAGTTATAATTAGAAGATAAAGTTAGGTTATTTTGTTTGCAATTATTATTATAAATACTTTCATTTTTAAAATTTGACTTGTCAATAAACATCCTTATATATTTTACATTTCAATGAATTGTCTCAAAAATATTTAAACAAATCTATCTCATTATAATTAACACGTTTATTGTCATTAATTTTTTTAAATCCAAAATTATTTCTTTCTTACTTACTTTCTTTTCTAAATAGCATTTATTTATTTCAAATTTTGAAAATTAGATTTCATAAAAGCATTCACATTAAAATATTAAAGATGCTTTTTGATTATTTCAGCTAAAATTATTTTTATCAAAAATAATTTGATTTACAAAAAAATATTTAAATGTAATTTTAAATAATTTTATTTTTTTTAGCTACTTTTTAGTTAAATCAAAAACAAATTTATGTTTGGTTTGATCAAAAAAAAACAAAAATTATTTTTATTATTTAAATAGAAAAAGACAATGAAGAAATTGGAAATACTTTTTAGCTGTTGATTAGTTAATATAATTAACAGCTAGTTGAAATAATCTAAAAGAATTAGAAGTGATTGTTGAGTATTTAAGAAAATTAAAGATTGAAAACAAATTAAGAATAAATATTAGTTAGATTTGATAATTAATTGAAAATAATACAATAATAAACTTAACACTTCAATAATATCAGAAATAAGATGAACTAAAAATAGGATAAAGAGATTAGGGAAATCTTAATCCAAAACGAAGAGGAAAAGACTTAAGTAGGTGAAGGAAATAATCTAGATAATTAAAATCAATGTTAAATCATTTAAGATATTGGAATTTCTAGTAAAATATCAAATAAATTTACTTTGAAAAGCGATAAAAACCCAACAAAAAAAACAGTGAAAAAAAAATTTTTTTAATGAGAGAGCAAGATGACAATATGCTTAAATAAAAGCATATTTAAATATCTATTTATGACAAAAAGAATGATGATAGAGTATCCATTAATATTTTTCATAAAAAAAATAAAAAAGGTTAAGAAGTTGTTGAGTAAAAGTCCAGTGAGTTCCATGCTACAGTGAATCTATTCAAAGGGCTAGTAGGAATTGGTATTCTATCTTTACCCATAGGATTTTATAAGAGTGGGTGGCTTGCAGGACTCATAATTTTACCATTATGTGGGATAGCTATGCTTTATTTAAGCCAATAGATGATGAGTGTTGCTGATAAATCTCATTCTAAAGCAAAAAATATTACTGAATTCTGTGCAGATATGCTAGGAAAAAGGTCTATTAATTTTGTGAATATCTGCTTATTCGGAATCCAACTAGGTGTATGTATATCATATGTTATCTTTTTCACATCGTATTTCAAAAAAAGTTTTTGCCATACGATGGGTGAAAGTAGCTATACATGTGAATCAAGAATCCCTTCTTTATTAGTAGCTTTGGTTATTCTTTTACCTTGTATTTTCATTAGACATATGGACAAGCTCAAGAAGTGGAGTATGAGTGCAAATGTTTTTATTCTCTGCTCTCTTTTAGTCATTTCTTTATACTGTGGGTTAACCATAAAATCAAATGGTTTACCAGAGATTTAGCAATTTAACTTTAGCTCGATGGGAGACTCAGTTGGAATTTTCATCTTTACATTTGAAGGAGTTGGTCTCTACTTTGATGTTAGGTATTATTTACTTTTTATTTTTTTAATATTTCAAATATTTTTCTTTATTTATTTCATGACAATTTATTAAAAATATTTTGTTGTTTAAAAATGATATTTTTTAAATAATTTTCAACTAAAAATTTTAATTTTACCATAAAATATTTTATCAAAGTATTTATTAAATTATTAATTTTATTTCAATTTAATTTAAACGATTTCTATTTTTTTTGTGAAAAACTGATATTTTTCATCAAAATTATTTTGAGGAATACAAAAAAAAATAATTTACAATTATTTAAAAAAAATTTTTTTTATTTAAAAGACACTCAATGCAGGAACCCAAAAGATTTTTTGTAGTTTTAAATTATGTTATATACTTTGCATTGATACTGTACACCTCCTTTGGAATTCTTGGATATCTAACATTTGGCAAAGAAATCAAAGATATCATTTTATTTAACTTTGACTTAACTAATCCTGTGCTTTTTGTTGTTCAAATACTTTATTGCATCTCACTAATTTTATCATACCCAATATAGATTTTTCCATGTGTAAATCTTGTTGAACATAAAATTTTAAAGAAATTCTGTGCTAAGCAATTTTAAATGTTAGAAGAAGAGAGATAAAGAAAAATAAGTGAAGTCAATTAATTTTTGATTTCAGAGACTGATGATAAAGAATCAAAGGTAGTATAAAAGCTCCCACCTATTGGGAAAACAAAAAATAAAGCTCTATCATTCACTCTTCCTTCAAGCAGATAGAGATCAAATTCATTAAATAACAGATAAATAGTAAGTGCTGGAGAACAGACTGATGATGAAAATAAGCTAGAGGAGATAAAATATAGGTAAAGACATTAATTTTATAGTACGTTTTTAGAATAGGAAGAAACTATGGAAATATAAGATTATGATTAATTGAGTGAAGTTTTTTTAGATGAAGAGGATGAAGGTCGTTTCTTAAAATACAGCTACTTAGTCCGTATAGGGTTTCTAACATTTGTATTTTTAATGGCTATGTCAATAGATAGAATATCGATATTCATAAATTTTATAGGTTCTATTTGTGGCACAGCACTTTGTTATTTCATTCCAGTAATAATCATATATAAAAATGAAAAAGATATTCCTTTTTGGAAGCAAACAATCAACTGGATAATCTTCTTAGTAGCCTTTGTTTGTGGCTTATTTGGAGCATATTCAAGTATTATCTTATTCACTAAAGACTTTGGACAAGACATTTGAAGAAAAAAATAATTACATTAATTAAACAAATTTGCATTATAAAATAAACATATATTAATATAAATCTAAAAAGAACTATTATAAATATTTCTTGTGATTTTTAGTCATTTATTTAGTCATAAGTTAAATAAATAAATTTATTTTTAGTAAATATTTTCTTTCAGTTATTAGCTATTAAATATCTGTATGACTTACCCGGTGATTAGTCATTAAAAGATGATACAACTGGAGTACTATTTTTGGGTTAATTAATTTTTTTTTTTGTTTTTGTACTAAAAATATCTTTTGAGTATATTTTATTAGGTTATTTGATTTCGATTCGTCTATTTTATCATTTATTATCTTTTTTTGATTTTAATCAGATCAAATAATAAATTGTTCCTTTTTGTCTATTTTATATTTGCTCTGATGATTATAACAATGCAAAGAGAATATTACTAATTATAATGTGGTTCATTTCTTTTATTTTCTCATAAAAACTATTTCAACTAGCATTTTGAAAGAGCTTATAAATAAAATATTTTCAAAAAATTGCATTTTTTTATTAGAAATTTAACCAGATTTATTTTTTACTATAGTTTCATTTGTTGATTTTATTAAAGCACAATCTTTACAAAAGAATAAATAAATCTTATTATTTATTTGCCTTTAATTGATTTTCATATATTTGTTTAGTATTTAATGTCAAAACTAAAAATAGAAGAAAATGCACAAAATAATTAGTTGAAGTAAAAATACTATGAGAATTTAGATTAAACTGAATATGACTAAGAATCAAAAGAGGCCATAAGGCAAGTTTTTCAAAAATTTGATAAGGATGGAAGCGGAGATATTCAGTTTGACGAAATAGGAAATTTGGCAAAAGAATTAGGATTAAGAATTAAAAATGAGGATATATAATAAGTAATTTCTTTCAGATTAAAGCAAGATATATTAACTTGGATCTACATGTTTGTTTGATTGAAAACCTAACTAAATATTTCTTGTGAAAAAACTGATTATTTTATAAATAGATATTTATAGATTTAGATTCAAATTTAGATAAAAAAATCAGCTTTGATGAATTTTGGGCTTGGTGGTCAATGGGGAAGCCTAATAAATTAGAAAAACTAGTATATTATAAGCTGAAGGGAATGAAGCTTTTAAAAAAAGCTCATACGGAATTTACACGAATGGGGACTTCTCTTGATGCGAAGTACGATAAATCAATAGACACACATTATATAGCTTTAAATTATGGCTCATCTAAAGGTGAGCTCTCTGCTAATCTAAATTTATATATATAACACCAAAAAAAGTAAATAATAAAAAGATCTATTAAATAATTTTAAAACATTTTGTATGATGATTTTTATTCGTAATAAAAACATTTTTTAAAGCAAAAAATAGAAATTTTTTAAAAATATTTTACAAAAAAGCTAAGAAGTGAGAGAATAAGCTTTTAAAGGAATTAAATTAAAAGATGAAACACCAAAATCAGCATTTGGTGTAGTAATGAGAATGAAATCAAAATCCCCTAAAGAGGGAAGAAGAATGCTTTTGAAATTATTAATTGATGTTAAGAGAATTATTGGTTTATTAAATGGGCCATAAATGGGAAAATTGATAGAACCTTTTGATTTTGAGACATTTGACGTAGACGATGAGATAGTCTTATTTATTAATTTCAAGAAAAGCACATTAGAAAGTTTTATTATGCATGATGTTATTAAGGGTATTTATTAGATAGGAGAGAAAGCAAATGCCCATCTTGAAGTGCATCTTGGAATCAAAAATTCATTAAAATAAATTATAGAAGAGCCAAATACAAAATTTGTGAATTGGCTATTTGAAGGATTTTTAGCAGAAGCAAAGTTAACAATGGATACTTAACTTTTAAAACATATTAGGAAATTAATTATAACAATAGTCTCTCTTCGTAATATCAATAATCCTGATGGACAATCTTTGGTTTCGTTAATTTCCATATTGACCTTGCTAAGTAGCTCTAAATTTCACTTAACATTTAAAGTAATTATTATTAAATTTTATTTAGATTTCATTCAATAGATTTTTTGGTTCAAGAAACTTGTTTAACAATCAAAAAAAATATTTTTAATTAAAATATATTTTTATTTTTAAAGGATATGGATAATATAAAATCATTCTTTGAAGGATTAGGACTTACTAAGCTTTCAGAAGATGCCCCAAGTTGCTTTGATCTCTTTAAAGAGTTACTATAAGATATATCTTTGGATAAAATAATAGCCGAAAATAGCTCTTATCCCTTTCTTAAAAATTTAATTAACTTTCTTAATGATTAAGTAAGTGGAAAAAACTTTAATATATATGTATGTTTTGATATTGCTGTGATTCATGCTGAATTTAATTTTGAAGGATTAGGCGATATCATAAAAAAATTGTTATATTCTATTAGTAATAATCCATGATTATTAAATCATAGGTTTTTATTTATTTGTTAGCTCGTTAGTTATTCAATCAGTCAAATTATTAAGTTAAATATTTTGCTTTACTGGTAAATTTTTAGCACGTAAATTTTATTGAGTATTATCCTAGGAATAATCTTAATTAAATTACAGATTTATAATATTAATGGTTTAAAGAACTTTATTTTTGTACTGAATAAATTTGCTTTTGGTAAAACTATTTGCCAGCCATTTTAGTGAGTTAGTGAATTAGTTATCTAGTTTGCTCGCTCGAATGCTTTTTTTTAAATTTACAATCTAGAAACTTAAATTTGAGTCAGTAAATAATGATTCAATAAGAAAATCAAAAAATTATTGAGTAAAAATTAAATTAAAATAAAACTAAAGAGAATTAAAATCTTAATTTAAATTTTTTATTGCATTTATATTCAAGCCATTTTTTTGTTATTCAAAAAGAAAGAAAAAATAATGTAAAAAAAATTTATAAAAACCTATTGAAAAATAATAATCTGTAAATGAGGTTACTTTGATTGAGATATCATTTTTTTAATGAGATAATTTAAAATTGAATACACTAATATAAATATTTACACAAAAGGTTTTAATTATTGATTAAGATTAATTTTTTATTTGATATTTTCATATTTTTTTAATTATATAGTATTATTATAATTCTTAGAAGATCGAATAAAGTATTTTTAGGTTAGGTTAGTATTTATTTTTCAGAATGATAAAGCTTAGAAAACAGTAATGTTGACTTTGCTTTGATCCTTTTTGACTTTAGGTTTATTTTGAATTTTAGGGAAAATGTAATTGACATAGTTGTTCCATGAGGTAGCTGAGAGATTAGCGAAGGGGGCTCTAAGATAAGGGGGAATGAATAAATGATTAAAAGTGCATAAAAGGGGCCATACTTAGTAATAATTTTTAAGAGAATAATCGACTTTTGTTTAGAATGCAGTTTAAATTGATTAGACGTTTTAATTATAAAGTAGATTGAAACCACTGTGATATAGAAGTTACATCATAGGGAAACATACTACATAGTCAGTAGTTATCTTGACAAACAACTACTTGAAGTTAACCTTTTTAGTAACAGGGTCAATTAATGTTGGTGTAGCAGGTTTACCAATAGTGGCTTGAATAATTTTGGGTTGGAGCTTGGTAAACCAGATGAAGAGCCAAGGAGCAGCGGCAAAACCAACTGAAAAGTTGATGCCGATTTTCTTCAAGTCATATTTTTCTCTCTTTTCAATGAATGTTTGACTCATAAAGTCAAATGAGGAAAGAATCGTTCCTGCAGTCATCATTCTGCTGAAGTAAGGGTGAGTTTCCAAGCATTTCTTGTACCAGGTGATCATTAATAATATTTAATTTGTAGGGCAATTAATATTTGTCCTTATTAGCTAATTTGTATAGTTGGTGGTGTTTGTGATTGAACTCTTAGTTTTTTATTATTTTTTTTTAATTAAATTATTATTAAATCTCCTGAATGTTATTTTTGAAATTTAATCAATTAAGTCATCTATTACATTTAATTTTATTTTATAGCTAGTGAATATACGTCTGATACATTATTAAGCTTAGAAATTTTCTTCTATTTCACAAAATTAGATACTACCCCATCTCACTGTCTGTAGTGAGCTCACCAAACTTTTTTTATTTTATGATTTGTAATTTTTTAAGTAAATCTAGATCACGCACTTTTTAAAAAAATATCTATAATCATTTATTGCTGCTTTTACACTTGAGAAATTATGTCGCTAATATGCTTTCCACCATTAATTATAAGCATTTGACATTTGAATATAATCTAGGTGATTTATTTAAGTAAGTTATCCTATCCATAGATTTTCAAAAATTATAATAAGAATGATTTGATATTGTTATATAATACTTATTTTATAATGGTTTTCTTTTGTTAAAGTGGAGCCAGTATTAAAATAACGCTTTAAGAACTAAAGTAAATTTTTTTGATAAAAGTAGAAATTTTATTCCGTTTGATACTAAATTATTAAATTAATAACTTGAATAAGATAGCTATCTTATTAATAAGCAACTAATTGCGAAATCGTTCAATAAATTGACTGTCTATATTAGATATTTGTTAATTTCAAAAATTTAATTACTTTTGAAGCGAAATAGAAAAAAGAGAGAATAGTCAAGTACTTTTAAGACAAAATACTTTCTTAGTGATTATATGAGTATAAATTTACAAGGTATTAGAATTAATTGTTAATGAAAATTCATTTTTTATCATAAGCGCATCTCCAAAATAATTAATAAATATAGTAAGCAAAAGTAAGAATCTGCTTTAAATTGAAATGTAAAAGATGTTAAATAATATTATTTTATCCAAATAATTAAGATAACTTTACCTTTTTATAATAAATCCCTAATTTATCTTCTATCTTTCTAAGAAAAATATATTTTGAAGAAAAAAGGTAAAATTCCTAAGAAATTTATTGAGCATTGTTTCAAAATAAATGAAATTAAAGTGTGCTGATCTGTTACACCAATTAAAGTAACCAATTTTTTTTAATTGAATTTCTGTGCTTAACCCAAATCAATTTTTGACTCCTTAAATTTTTAATACTATTAGGGTCCTTCTATTACTAAATTAATAGACCTTGCATACAAATTATTTTCAAATTTAAGAATAATAATTTATAAAATATAGTTTTCTATTATAAATAACTTGAGTATGATGAAATTTAATATATTATAATATTTAAATATTTTCTAAATTTCTTTCTATTACTCATTATTTATCAAAATATACCCCTCTAAAAACAATTATTAGTAGTTAATATATCATTTTTTCATTTTCTTTTTTTTTTTCATTAGTTTTTATCAAATTTTTAAAATATTTGGATTATTAATAATATTACGAATTTTAGAATAAAATCTTCAAATTAGGAATAATAAAACCTAATTCAAATAAAGTTTTTGATTCTATTCAAAGAGAATTTTATGAAATCCACTTTTTTACCAATATTTTTTATTGCTGATTGTAAAACAACATTATTGTTAAAGTTATCAAGTTTTCAAGGTTATATGTGTTAGTGTAAGTGATTAAAAAACAATACAAATTAATATCGGTAACAAAAATTAATTAATTAATTTATATTTGTTATTGTAAACCACATGAAATTACAAACATCGTCATAAAAAGTAGATACAGCCTGAATAATAATATAATTTTTTTTCAAAAATCTTTAGAATTTCTCACCCCTTAATATACACTAATAATCTTTTAAAAGTTCTATCCTACTTCGAAATCTTACTATTTATTTTCCAAATTCATACTAGACTGGTAGAAATACTATGAGGTATTTGGTACCTTAAATCATTCATGTGAAATTTGATGATATTTTTTGATCCAGTTCTAAAGAGTTTAATAGCAGATTTGATACTTGTCCAAAAACTACTTTGGTATTATTTTCTTCTCCTTGTAAAATGTTTTTGATATAATTTCTTTCACAATTTCTACTTTTTATTCAACAGGATACCTTCTCTTCTACTGCTTTTTTATTTAATCTTACTCAAGAGAATTTATATTCTTTTACAAACCATTCTTTCCTGATTCCTTAAAAAAAAAATTTTTAGTTTTCAAAATTTTAACTCTTTAATAAATAAATTAATAAATACTTCATTATTGATTTGTCCAACATCTTAAATATCTCCCTAATCCTTTCAAAAAATTGCTCAAATTAATTTATTTTTTAACATTTAACTTACTGTTGGAGTTTCTACTGAATTTTCATCATCATTTTCAATATTTTTTGCTTTACTAGTTCCCTCAAATCTACTTTACTGGATTATCTATTAAATTATAATAATAATTTATTTGAAACCTAGAAAGAAAGAATTTTTATAATTTTATCTTAAGGATAGGCTAGTTGATTTTTCCTTAAAAAACATAACTCAAAAGCGAAAAAAAAAAGAAAAATATATTCATCAAAAACATGTGGCTCTCCTTGAAATTCAAATAAATTAATTTATTTTGTTTACTCAAATGACCGAAAAAGTTTCATTAAATTTTATTTGAAAAGAAGAAAAAAGTATTATTTACTATATCACTTGAATATGATGTACTAGTCTCTGAAAATATCTAATCAGAATTTATTTGATTTTGTTGCTTGAATTCTCGATTTACTAAATTAGTAGAATTTTCTCTTGAATTTGGCTAATTTTTTTCCTAAATAATAGAATAATTAAAAAAAAGATGCTTTTAAAACAGTTAAAATTTTTATTTATGCAGCTTTTTTCTCAGTTTAAAGAAAGTTTATTTTTCTATATTCAGAAAATTTTTCCCTCTTTTAGGTAAAAATAAATTGAAAATAAAAAATTACACTAACAAGATTTGATCCTTCGAGTTCAAAATTCTTTGTAACTGGATCAAAATAGTTATCGAAAATAGCTTTCTGTATATCATTAAGATAATTAATTCTATTTAACTCTACTTTAAGTTATCCTGTAGCAAAATTATTTTGCATGCAATCATTTAGTCTTGTTTTGTATTCATTCATTTAATTTTCAAATATTTTAGCTTATAAGGTGATAAATTTCAAATCAATACAGACTAAGTCCAACTTATCTTAGAATGAGTAACTTTTTGAATATAGGATTTCTTCTTTCAAACTGATTTCTAATAATTTTGAGATGTCTTTTTGAACTTTTAATATTACTCTCATCAAATCTTCTACCTTGTTATCAAAATCTTTGAAAAACTCTTGTATAAAAGCTATCTTATTTTACTAAGTTGAGTTTAAAGCACTCTCTTTCTTATTATTTTCTTAATCAGTTAATTTACCATTATGAGAATATCCTTACTTGGCAGATAGTTATTTAGAGTTATACTCCATTAAATAAATTCTTTTAAATAATTTTTAGAATTAGTATTTTACAAATTTTAATTTTTATATTATTAATTCAAATAGAATTTGATATTTATTCATTTAATTACATTCTATCTTTTAGCAAAAATATTATCCTAAAATTAGAAAATACTTTTTTTAAATATTATTAAATTTAAATTTTATTTTTTAAATTTAACAAAAAAAATGAATTCAAAATCCACTTTTTATATTTTAGGCCAAAAATTTGAGTTTTGCTCTAAATATATAGGGTGTATTAATTAATCTTATTTTTTAAAAATTATTTATTCATAATAGATTGATAAATAAAGTTATTTAATTGTAGGATAAAATATTTTTTTCATTTATAATTAATAATAGAAATATTTAATATTTAGTCAATCATCAATAATCAAATAATAATTCATTTATATGTCAATTAACAGTATATTTTTATACTCATTATAAATATCAAAGATAAGACCTATAAATCACATTTCAATAAACCTAAATAGATATTTAAAAGAAAATATAAATATTAAATATGATTAAGAATCGGATTCTAAATAAACAATCATTTTAAAAAAATAAATATTTTTTTAATATTAAAAATTCTATAACATACTTTTAAAATGATAATATTTCTTTAAAAAATTTGACAAACGAAGGTTGTTGTTGTTGTTGTTATTAGAGAGTAATTAATATTATTTATTTAAGATATTTAATATATAATATTGAGCGATTAATAATATATCAAAATTAGATTAAGAAATAGATTGATTGTAACACAAGATTATATCAGCAATCAATAATTATCAAAAAATATTAATTTTAAGCATAAATATTTATTATTATAAATGATAAAAGAACTGATTAAAATACAATATTCTGACATGTATTCATAAAATCACTAAAGAACTTTAGATTAAAGTTTTATTTACTAAAAATAGAATACAGATATAAGTCCATGGAATTCTTAAACTGATAATTATAATCAAATGCTAGATATTGAACTTACTTTAAGCAAATATAACCAAGGATTCTATTAGTAAAGTGGGAACAAAAATAAAAAAAGAGGATCAAAAAAAAGTAATAAAAGAAGCTAAAGTTAAATAGAAAATTAAGACTAGAATAAAATTTAACAACCAGCAAAAGAAGAAATATTACGAAAAGAAAATAATTTATTTATGGGTTGTAGTAATAGCTAATAAAAGTAAATTGCAAATGATATACAAGATTGTGAACTAGGATAATAGAATTTTTATAAAAAGATGATCTAAAATATAGATAATAAAAAACAGCAGAGTGAATAAAATATATAATAAGATGCTAAATAAACCTTTTTAAAGCCTATAACTGATAAATATTTATAACATGGGAGAAGGAGAAGTACTAAATTGATTGAGTAAAAGCTTGTTACTTAGGAGGATAAAGTATGTTATTTAACCACTGAACCTTCTTAATAATTATTTAAAAGCACAATATTTACTGATTAAAAATAATTTTCATAATAAAAATAAAATAATATCTTATCTTAAAATTTAACTTAAAAGTAAAATGTTAGATATATCACTCCTAACTTAGAAAATAAGACCTTAAATACTTTTGTTGATTAGATTAACAATGAAAATTAAAGGCTTAAAACATTAAATTGTACTGTTAATTATAAAATTAGAAGCTAAATTCGAAAACAATCTTTATAAGCACAGACTATTGATAATAAATATAATCTTTCTATATCTTAAGATAATTAAAAAATGATCAGTTAACCATCATTTTCTCTAAGCGAAAATTCTAAGAATTAAGACATATTAGACTCTGACATATCAATTTCCTAAAACTAAAAAGACCATATCAAAAAATAACTAATAAGATAAACCTAAGACAATATTTCAATATTATAGTCAACTCCCAAAAAAATTATTAATCTCTTAGAGATCAGCTCCAAATATCATTAACCAAAGAGGATAGATCTATAATACAATCAATAAGTCACTTTATTAAAATCAGATTAATAAAAATAGAGTCTTGCTGAAATCAATTAAAATACGTGTAACAACCAATTTAATTAAAGATAAAAAGTGTTTTAAAAAAATCTAGATCTAAATCATGAGATGCAATAATAAAAACAATAAAACATTAAACCTCTTTTACCATAGTAGGTAAATTTAAAAGAATTCAATTTTATCTAAAAGCAAGAAAATTTAGATCAATATTTGAATTCAATAAATTAGAAAATTAACTTCTCTCATAAATAATAACCATAGTAAAATGAAAAAAGAATTATATTAAGAGATATGGTTATAGCTACCAATAATCAGATTAAAAATGTTAATAGAATTCCAAAAAACACTAAAGAGGAATTAGAAGCAGCTTCAATTAACTTTTTATAAAACAAAGACATAAATATTTAATAAAGAAAAAACATTCTTTAGTAATGCCTTGCAGATTTGAACCAATAAAAAGCAAATAATCTAGAATAAATTCCTTTATTCTCTTCTGCTTAAAATTAGATTTTGTAAAATAGCCAAGCTATACTTGATAAGCAAGATTATCCCAATAATAAATAACCTTAAATTATTTCAGACAATCAACTATTCTAGACAGAGGTAAACACAAACTAATTACCTTGTTATTCATTTGTAAATAAAAGCATAGATTTTATTTAACCTTTTAATAAATAAGAATAAGATTAAAAATAAAATAATTGCTTAATATATAGAAGAGCACCTTGTTCTAGAAATTAAATTAAATTTGAAATAAATTTTAGCCAAAGCCCTTAATAAAACAACAAAAAGACTTAATAAATTGACTTAGAATCTAAAAATTTGCTTAGAAGTAGCTGTAATGATATTTATCAAAAACAATTAGGAGGTTAATTTTCAATCTAAAATAATAAATCCAAAAGAAGTACTTCTACACCCAAAGAAGTAGATATCCTTTAGGCAAGCATAAAAATTAATAAAAGAGAATACTAAGATCAAAATATTAATGAAAAAAGAAAAAAATAATATGAAGCTAAACAATCTTAATAAGGAAAAAAATAATCAAGCCCTTAAATTGATACAAATTATTTTCCTAAAATAAAAATTGAACACATGTTAACAAAAAATTAAAATTGATTCAATATTTTTTAATCAAAAATGTTCTTTTCAATTAATTCTATTTAAAAAGATAAAAATAACATTAAATAAAAAATTTTCACTCTGCCCTCTTGATAACATTTAAATAAGTAATTTATATCATGTTTTGTAAATATTTCTTACCTTTATAATCATTTATAAATTCAAAATATGTTTGTATCATTTTATTTTTTTTGAGATATTATTTTCAAAATTTAGTTACTTAAATTGGTTGGTATTTATTTATTAAATTTGGATAAAAAATTTAATATTATTTCCAAAAAAAAGTTATTAAAAAAATAAAAAGTACCTCTTTTTTAATTTGATAAAATGAATGTTTTATGACTATTTTTATTTAATTATTTGTATTCTAAACTTTACTTTAAATACATTTTTAAAATTAGTACTCAAATGTGGTTTGATAAGTGGTTGACTGTTAGTGAATAGATATAATAAATCATAATTTACTAAAAATAGAATTTAAAATATTGCAAAAAAAATAAAATTTAGTTTAATTATTTATATTTTAATTTTGCTTGAAAAGATCAATTACTTTTCATCAAAATAATTATAGTTTCCTTCATTCATATTCTTAATTTTGATTAATGCTACTTATTGATTCTGGCTTTTACTATTCGTTTTTCATATTTTAATTATTATTAATATCATTGTTTTCATGTGATTCAGCATCTTTTTTTGTTTCTGAGTCATCATCTTACTCTTTAAGATAAGAAAATTTTTTAGAAATCCTTTGTATTTCATCTTGATTATTACTTGGTTAGGATTTTTATTTTGCAAGGTCAATTTCTTAATCATCATCTTCTTTATTTTCATTATTTTATTACTTGTTTTTAATTTCTTCTAATTTTGGTACTTTGTTAATCTAAATTACTTATTCTACTGAATGAATCACCATCTCAATATTAGAGAGATGTTAAATTATAGGTATTTCAAGTATTTCATTACTAAAATATGTAACCTCATCTTTAATCCTCTATACTGATAATCTATTGCTATCTGGAGAGGATAAAAGCTAAATGAAAGTATAGATGTAAATTTCTATAAAATCATTAATAATCATTTCAAAAACATATTTTAACTCACTTGTATTTATAATTTCTTCTAAAACATTATACATCGAACGGATACTATCTACAATACGTGCTGTTTGGGCTAAAGGTACATTAATTTTTTCTTAAGGTTTGTGCCAACCAAGCAAATTAACTTAAGCAGCTGATTTTTGCAACATATCTTTTATTATATTTGGAATAGTTCCGAAAATTTCAGAAACATGGCTTTGAATATCTGTTTTGATTTTTTAAAATTCAGATTCAATAATTTCTTTTGAAACATCAGAATTCTGAACAAGTCTTTCTTTTATTTTATCAAAGATCCTTATAAAAAATGTTAAGTTAAGAGAACTAGTTGCTAAATTTTTAACAGTAACTTTTCCATTCATTTATGGGAATTATGAGTTTTTTCCTTTTGCAAGAACAATAAATTCTCTTGAAAATGAATTATATAATTTAACAAGAGAAACCAATTTAAAGAAATATTCTTTGCTGTATAATATTTTAGATTCTGACATTATTCCAATATATTTCTAAACTTATTTTAAGAATACTAAAAATCCTTCAGAGAACATATACTTTTTGTTTTCTTTTTCAAAAATCAACTTATTAAGTTGAATTTTATAATCTCTTTCAAACTTTTTTATGTAGTAGTGATTTAAATCTTATAGATCTTCTTCCTCATCGCTATCTGCTTTTATAATATTATTTCTCACTTTATTGAATTATTCTTCTTCATCATCGCTATCGTCATTTAAATCTGATTTTTTCTTTAAAAAAATATTGATTTTACTTTTTAGCTGAATAAAAACTATTTAATTATCAACATAAATCTTTAGCGTTTGTATTTATTTGATCAAATTAAATACTAAAAAATGCCAAAAAAAGAATAAAAAATATGGTAATTATGAATAAAAAGATTACTTTTTGTAAGAAGAAATAATCTAAAAGATTATATATTTTATATGAGATATTGCAAGGATTCCAATTATCGTTTGCTAAGGAATTTTCTAATATGATTTTTTATTTTTCATCAAATGTGGTAAATAATTCGAAATGAAGTTCAGATTTCTGTTTGTAGAAATAGTTAATATCGTATGTTTATATTGTATCTCTATTAGCCTTTACTAATTCAGATTATATTTAAGGTGGTAAATTGGTAGTATCAATAAATGATAACTCACAATTTTTTTTAAACATCTCAGGAAATTAGGTGAGCCAATATTAAAATAGCTCATTTGAGGATGTGATTTTGAATGCTAGATTAGCGTCTGTTGAAGTATTTATATATTTTATGTAAGCTATAAGATCTGAAGACAAAGTGTCTAAAATTTCAATTTAAAACTATGTAAGGTTACAAACAATAGGTAATACTTTTTAACCCCAATACTCAATTGATTACTCGGTTTACCAAGTAGAAGAAATAATTTCTTGTTTAAATTAATAAATTAGGGAATATGATTTTGTAACATAAGATTAGATTAATTTAGAGTAAAATTGAGCAAATTTAATAAGCAAAATATCATTGACATCATTTAAAAATGCATGCTAATCATCTAGCTCTTACCTAAATTCTTTATTTTCGTGATAATTGTGTGTTTTATAAAGCTAAATACAATATTCTCTAAATTAGTTTCTTATTTAATTTTAAAATTTTTATATGTCTTTTACGATATTATTTTTAATTACTTCAATTCTCATCAATTCAAAGTTATTAGAAGACTTCATGTATAATTTAGCTAATTTAGATTCAGTAGCTTAAACAGATGGAATATCATTAAATGTCCATTCAAAAATTTAAAGACTTTCATCAATGTCATCTTCCTAATCATAATGAATTGATGAGGAATCATTATGAAGATTACTATTGTAACTATGAATACTAGAGATATCAATACTAAGTTCAGCATGATTCTATTTTTTCTGTACTTCTTTATAATTTAAATTTTCTTTTAAATATTTGCTAATTCCATCAAGCAAATCTGTATAGTGGTCTTATTCTTCTTTCTTTATTACTTAAACATATTTTTTTTAGATTACATTATAAAGTTTTATTTATTTGAGTTTCTCCAACAGTTTATCACTTTTCTTTACATCTAAGTCTTTGAAAATAAATACATTTAAATTTAATAAATTTGAGCTAATATTTTACTTGGTGTTGATTTATTTTATTAAATGTTGCTGCTACTGCTTATTTATCCTTGCGATGTATTCTTTAATGGAGAATTTTCATAAATCTTTTTGTCTTCATTATTATTATTGACTAAAATCTACTCTAATTTAGGGTCTTCCCATAATGCTATATCTTTATTTTAATTGAATTACTTCATCCTAATTAGGACTTCATAAGTCTTTAAAAGTCTCTGCTGAGCCTTTTTCTTTTTAATAATGTCCATACCTCCTACTAAAAGAGTTTGTTTCATATTTTAATTTTTTTATTTGATTATTCTAACTTTCTCAAGATTTTCTTCACACTTACCTCCCATTTTATCAAAGTTTAATATCATTTCTAATATCTAATTGAACCTTTTTTTAAAATAAATAATATTTTACTTTGTGGTTTAATAATATTATTAATAAATAATATCAAATATAATCAACTTCGTTATGAAATTATGTTATGAATTTTAAAATAACATAGTATTTGACCATTTTTTGATCAGCTGCAACAGTAAAGTAAATCATTTACATTAAAATAAAAATATTTGAAAATTATTTACCTAAAGTAAACTTAGTAGAATAAATTTAACTCTACATCATCAAGATGTTCAACCAACTAATTCTGATACTAACTAAGAGCTCTTACATCTCTTCCAATATCATTAAAAAAAGGAAATTCTTCATCTTCGTATTCTTTAAAAAATATTGCTGGTACTTTTGAATAGCAATTCATCAAATTTTTATTAAGATGCATATCATGAAGATGGTCCTCAAAACTACCATTCTATTGCTTTTAATGCTGGTATTCTTTATAATCTGTTAGAATTCTACTTTTATACTAATCAAAATCGCTTAAAGAAATAGTTAATTTTTATAATTCTTCTTCACTTAAACTATATTTATTTGGTTTGATGTTCTTCTCTATAATATCTTTAATTTTTTCATATTTTTCTAATACATTATCTACAACTTTTTAAGCTCTATTTGGGATTAATTAAGTAATATACCTATTGAATGATTCCATATTACTTGGATTAGAATTGCTCATATTTTGCTATGAACTTAATCCTCCGTTTTATCCAGAACTACCATGAAAAGATGCTGATTAGTCAAGCAAACCTACTGGCTAGCGTTGCATTTATGGCGTTTGAGAATTCTTTTATTAATTTTATTTATTTTTTTCTTGACTGGATTAGTAAGTTAAAAAAGAGCTGTTATTTGATGCTGACTATGAATGGCTATCATGAGATTTCTGCTCCTTTAAAGTTGGGTGAAAATTACTCATAATTTTAGATTACTTCTAGTTAATATGAATACTAAATTTCCTTTGACTGAAATTCTTGATGAAATAAATAATATTGATCTATCAATAATTTGCTTTAGCGAATATGAATATCAAGCTAAACCTAATTTTAAGATATACTAATTAGCAGATTTCTTTTAGTAGATAGGTCTATAACTTATGATTTAAAAAGACTAAAACTTACTATACTAGCTATCAGTGCTTAAGCTCTATCTTTTTTTTATTTTAATTTCTTTTTAATTTAGAATAAAGTGTTTGTTAATACTTTTTATATATCAAATTCAGGTTTTAATTATCTTAGTTGAAATTATCTTTAAACGAACTTTTCAATAAATTAAATAAATAACTACATTTTGTCTTCAAAAGTGATTAATTTTTTAATTAACTAATTCAAAAAAAATAAGAATATGAAATAAATAAAACCTAACAAGCAAATAAATAAAAATTCAAACTATTTTACCATTTTTTCTAAATTATTCTTTTTGCTTGCTAACCAAGAAGATTTTTCTATTTCCTAAAACATTTGGGTAAAAATCACTTTAAAATAAACTATTGTTACTCATTCATATTACTTTAATATTACTGTAGCTGGAATTTGCCAAAGTAATTTTATTCAACATAAAGTTAAAATATTATTTTTTTTCTACCAGATTTATTGACTAATAAGTTAAATTTTTTTTGAAAATTTACTAAAATAGTTTGAATCAAATAATTGAAGTTCTACAATTACTTATTTATATATTTAATATATTTATAGATATCAACAATTTTATGATAGAACATTAATTAATACTAAATTAAACTTATTGATAATTAATTTTTTTTATTTTTGTTTTTCATTTAAAATTTTTAAAATCTTAATAAAGTTTGAATCAAGATAAAAAATTTCATTTAAAATATTTTGGTTTGAATGAAAATTTTTGATATGGTTGTTTTTTAGTAAGCAATAGAGTTTTTTGATGAATAATCTTTAAAAGATAGAGCAAATTATGAGAATTCTAAAATTATGGCATCCTCTCATTATCAAAATATTTTTTAATTTTAAGCAACAAGTAAACTAGATGGCATAGAATAAATAATATTTTGTTTCACAAAAGATATCTAACATCCCAAGTATTATTACTTAAGTACTTTTTGAAATTGATCAAAATTCCAACAATTATAATCTGATTTCTGAGATTTTCTGATTACGTAGCTTTCCTTTAGAAATTTTGTGTTGGCTAAATAAATATTGATTAGAAATATCATAAAAATATTTCTATATTAATTATTAATTCATAAAATTAAAAGTAGCTACAAAAATTGTTCACTCATAAAGAATGGATAGGGATTACAAATCAGAGATTCCATAGATGGATTCTTAAAGCATTTTCAATTTATTCTTAAAAATTGATATTTAAGACACTGAAGAATATAAAGAAATATTTTCTTTGATTTGGAAATAGCTTAGACTTTTGGTTACAAAGAGATAGTATTAGGTAGCATAATTTTCATCTCTACATTAATAATAATCTAACGAAATATTAATAAATAGGAAGAAGTTGGGAGCTTTCTTAAATAAGATAATTCCATGAAATCTATCTTATAGAAGATAATTGATTTAAATGAAGCACACATTTTCCATTAAAGCAATATTGATAGCTTCTTCTTTTAGTTCATGGCAAATTTTATTACTGGAAATGATCAAAATTAGGTAAATAAATATTAACTTTTTATTCTACAGTATAAATATTAATAAATTTATATAGGCTTTTATGGTACAAGAAATCTTCAACAAAGATGAAATTTACCTTGTCCTTTTTAAAAAAATCTATGATCCTTTTAGCTTTAGTGACTTCAAACTTAGAAAGTTTATTTGTACTTTTTTGTTTAACTTTTTGAAATCTTAGAAAGTAGAAGTGATTTTGAAAAATATTTTGAACAGCATATCAGTAAATAATAAACATTTAAATACTATTTTTTATTCATCACTTTATTCTAAATATAGTTTTAGCACATCTTAAAGGGAGTTATTATAGAGTTTTTTGATAATAAAGATGAAAGTGATATCTAGATTGAAGATTCAGCCACTGTTTAAATATAGGCTTAGTCTTAAGAAGTCTAAGTTATTTATTGGATTTTGTTATTAATTTCTCACCTCTTTAATATAAGCTAAAATTAATAATTCAGTTTAGTTTAATATTTTGAACTTCTATTTGTTTCTGATGAAGGAGTTAATGTAGAGTAAAAAGATGGAGAATATTAATTCAAATGTAAAGGAAAACAGTATAACATATTTGAGCTAGTTTCGAATACCACCTTTGAAAAGTTTTAATTGTTTTTATACCATATCTCATAAAAGTTTATTGATGAAAAAGTAAATAATTCTTTTGTTAAAGGATTAGAACCTACTATTATTGATGTAAGATGCTAGTATGTAAATAAAAAAGATTATTAGTTCCAATTAAATATATACGATTTGGAGTATTTGACATAGCAATTTAAAGATATACATTCTAGCTTATCTAGCTTACTAGAAGCAAAAAAAGCTTATGAAGTAGTAGATGTTTAAGATTTAGATGAGGAAGAAAAGCTATTGTTCACTAATCATTTAGTATCAATCCATGATAAAATTAGAATATTTTGTAACCTCACTTTTTTAGGTGCATACAATAGCTAAGTTTAGAAAAAAATGTTTGATAATGGACTTTTTGAGGAAATTTTAAAACTCAATTAGAATTTATAAAAATTAAATAGCCTTAGTTTTGATCGCTCATAGGCTCTTATCAACAATAAAAAATAATGCTTAAATTACTTTTCAGCAGATAGCTATTAAGATATCTTTTCTAACATTATGAGACTTTTAAGTAATATTGTTCATATTAACAGAGAAGCATAAGATTTTATTATGAATAATGGATATTTGATAAGCTGCTTAAATCAAACATATATGGATGAAACAAATCCTTTATAAAGAGAATGGTCTGTCATGCTGATTCGTAATTTATGTGATAGTAACGATGAAATGTAATCAGCTATATCCAATTTAAAAATGTTTGAATTTAGTGATAGAACTAAAGAAATATTGTAGAAATATTAAGCAAAAAAAGAGGAACTGGAATAAATAAGATAGTCAATGAAAGATGGAACTTTGCAAAAAGAGCTAACTAAAATTTCTGAAGACAAAAAGAATGAAGATTTTGATGATTTCATTTGATTTCTCATTTTTATTTTAATTTGAAAATAATTTTTCATATTTTATGAATCAATCAATAAAAAATCTAATTTAATTTAGGCGTATTTATTTAATTTATAATAAAATTATTCAAAAACTGTTTAGAAAAAGTATTGTTGTTTTAAAATTTTTTTAATTAAGTCTATTTACTTTTTTTATGTAAATGATTCTATAAAAAATACTAGAAAACTTTTTGGAAAGAGCATGAAATAAAATATTTAGTTTTTATTTTAATTAAAAAAATCATTTTTAATCTTCTTATGAATCGTCTTAAAAATGTTTATTTAATTTAATTTGAAACTATCCAATAAAAATTACATATATAACTGTTTAGAAAAAAAAAAATGTTTATTTCACTTTCATTTTAGAAATGTGTTTCATTGATTTCATTTATTCTTATATGTATGCAAGAAATAATTCTTTTTTGAATAATTATAACTTTTCTTTCTTGATAATAAATCAGTATATTATTGCAATAAATTAATATTTATTAAAGAATAAGTTAGTAAAATAAGTATTTGTTCTAGCAAACAAAAACAGCTTTCAATCTTAAAATTTTTTTAAAGCAGCCATATTAAAGAATAGATCACTAAATACTCAAATAATTTTAAGCACTCATTAGTAAAAGTTTCATAAAAAATGTCTGAAAAGCAAATCCCTTCTAAAAATGCAAGCTAAATTGACAACAATAGCAAGCCTAAAGATTCATAGAATTAATCATAATAAGATATCCATTCAAATAGTTAGCTGAATAAAAATGAAAATTCTCAAATTCTATAACAAAACGAAGACAAAGGTGAGAAGTAGTAATCATAAGGAAATATATCATAAGAAAATTTAGAGCATTAAAACTAGGAAAAGTAATAGAGCCATCATGATAGCTAGATAAGCGTACATGCTCATTAAAATGAAGATGGACATTTAAGAGAAGATGCTCATGATTATAGAGATGAAAATTAAAAAGAAACTGATCATCATCATTTAAAAGATCATTAAAACGACTTCAATTAGGATGAAGGTAGCTAAAAAAAAACTCTAGGGTAGTCGGCTAGTAAATATGGCAGCGTAGAATAAAAGAGTGGCACAATTACAAATTACTACTAAGTTAGAAAAGAAAGAAAATAGGCTGAAGTTAATACTCAATCTTTAGCCAATAGAATTTCTTTGCTCAAATAAGAAGAAGTTAGAACCTTAAAAAAAATAGAAGAAACTCGTAAGAAGGCAATGGAAATTTACTACCTAAAACTTAAAAACTAAAAAAAGTAGCAAACAGTAATATTTTGTTTTTATTTTTAACTTCTTTAAAGACAAAAAGAATAAAATGTGTTGAAAATATAAAAAAAAATTTGAAACAGTACAAAATTTTTTTAATTTATTTGACATCTTTTTCTTTTAAAATTATTTAATGTTTTATTTATTGTTGTAGAAAGTAGAATAACAGTAAAGAGAGCTTGCTAAAAAGAGAGAAAGAGTTTCATAATTAAGAGCTACAAGTATGGAATCTAAATAAACCAATAAGGAAATGTATAAGTCTTCGAAAATCTCAAATGTAGAAAAAATGAAAGAATTAAAGCTTTAAAATGAGAAGAAAATTAAAGAAAAGAAAGACATAATTATGAATAAAGCAAAAGAGAAATATGAAACCATCAAATAATAAAGAGAAAATAGATAATAAAAAATAAAAGAATTTTAAGATTACAAGAAAGATAACATCAAAAAGGAGATTGAGGAAAAGACTACACAAGAAGATAGAGTTAAAGAGTAAAAAATAAGAGAAATGAAGAGAATGGAAATGCTTGAAATGGATATTATTTAAAGACTTTAATCTACTTAGATGATGTAAAAGCATGCTTACGAAGAGCTTGAAAGCGCTTTACTTTTGTCAACTGAAGAATTCTATGATAAATATTTAAAAAGGGAACTAAACAAATAAGAAGAGTAATCACTTGAACACACTGAAGAAAAACAATAGAATTAAGATTAGTAAAATAAAGAAGGAGAAAATAATAATGATGATTAGTCCTCTCACTCTTAAATGCAAAAATCTTCAAGCTAGCCTCACATTTCTTAAGAGAAATTATAGCACAAAGAAGAACACAATGAAAAATAGGGAAATGAATCTGATAGAAATTAATCTCTACACTCTAATCAAAATACTTCCCAACAAAATCTTAACTAGTAATGAGTATCTAGTTATGTTAACTATTTTCAAAATTTTTATATTTCATTTATTATATTCTCAAAAGAAAGTTTCTACAAATGTTTCTAAATTATTCTTTTATAATAACTTTAAATATTTTATTTAATTATGTTAAAATACTATCTTTTTTTAATTCTAAATTAATTAATAACAATTCTTCATTTTTCATCATATTTCAATATTTTCAAATTTATTTTTTCTCTTTTTTTTGAAAAAATTTGAAATATTTTTAAACACTTCTTCAGAGTTTTTAGAATTTAAAAATAACATTCTTACTTTATTCAAATAGTTGAAATAATCTAAGATAATTACTTATCAAAAAAAGATATATTTGTAAAAATTACAGTTTGACTATTTATAAGATGTATTTTTTATTTCTTTCTCTTTGTTTATTTCAATTCTTAGGTTGATTATTTTAATCAATTTTTCATCTTCATCTTCCAATTTCTATCGTAGTAAAATCTAAGAATTCATTTAGAAAGTTTAAAGAGTTTATAAGCTCTGCATTTATAATCTTTTATGAATTTGGTTTAAGAAAGAAGCATTTTTAATAAAATTTAAATGTCTAATTTAAAATAAAATTAATAACTTCCGGTATTGGCTTGCATCATTTGCTTGCTAGAATTTATTCAAATACATTTAAGAAAGAAGAGTGAAATATTTGACATAAATACTGCTAAAATCCTTAGGGAAAATTATTTTTATTACTATATTTGCTTTTTTGGATGAAAGTAGAAACAATTTTTTTAAAAACTAAATTTTTTTTGAGAAGCATTTATTGTATTTAAGTATATTTTATTTTATCAACAAATTTTGATTATTTATCTGATATAAGATTTGAGATGAGATAATAGATAGTTCATCAAAAATTTCTCTCAATAAAAAAAGAAACCAAAAAAACAAACATAAACCAAAATGGACCAACAGGCCTACATTTCACCCCAACAAGCAACTGAAGATTAGAGCATCCTTTTAATCCAATTTCTCCACAAATATGTTACAAAGGAACTTATTTTCTTGGAGTTCAAGAAATTTGGTACCATCAAGTCTTTTAAGCGCTTCGTTAAGACCAAAAGCGCCATTATTTAATTTTCTAGCCCATAGTCCAGAAGAAGTAAAGGCAGCAAAGTTATCTCTCAATCATAAAAAGCTTTTGGACAAGGAAATCAATATTATTGACTATCAAAATAAGGAAGAACTTAAGCAAAAGAAATAGTTTACCTTATTCATCTACGACGCTCCTTAAGATCTTGAAACCAACAAATTACATAGTTTCATGTCTTATTTAGTTAAATTACCTCTGTCATACTCAAAAAGGATGAAAAAAACAAGAATTTGGGTTATGGTTAAGTTCAATTCGAAACTGAAGAAGCCTACAACGAAATTTTAAAGGAACACGATTAAAATGGTAAGATTACTCTCTTCAACTCAGATATAACTTTCAATGTCAAAAAGCTTGACATTAGCAATAAAATTAAGACCAATAATATTGCTATCCTTGGTTTATTCGAAAATGAAATCCCTGCTGAAGAAAAAGAAGCTAAGACTTAATTCATTAATTCTGTTTTTGAATAAGTTAAGAATTAGCTTGCAATTACCAACTTTAGTTTTTATACTGAATACAACGAAAACAAGAAAAATTTCTGGGTCAAGGTATCTTTCTAATACTAAGATGATGAAAATGAACAAAATATTTATCAAGTTGTTAAAGAAGCAGTTTAAAAAAATTTCTAATTTTAAAATGCTTCAAGCAAGGGACCTATTATTAAGTTCAAGCCCAATAAAATAGCCTAATAATAAAAATAATAGTAATAAGAAAAATGTTACTAAGAAATAAAAAATACTTCAAAGCCAAAATTCTTACAGAAAGAAAGTGGGGAAATTAATTATTTTAGATCAAATCCACAAAAATAAAATAATAATAAAAACATAAATATAAATAGTAATAACAATTATAATAACAATAAAAATAATAATAATAATTATTACAATGGTTTCAATAAGAATAAATAATAAAAAAAATATTTGATTGAAAGGCTTGGCAGATATTTAAAATTTAAAAATTTGGATCATAAATACTTTGAGGAGAAATTTAATGTAGTTGAACTGAGTTAGTTTATTTCATTTTTTTCCTACCTATTTTAGTTTGAAAAGTGTACACTTTTTCTGTTTTTCTTATAATTAGTATCTCTAGGATTAGTTCTTTATGTATGCAATTAATCTAAATGGGTTTATTTAATAAATATTTAAAATGGGTCTGTAAAATATGCTTGATTTAAAGAACTTTTACTTCCTATTTAATTCGGAGTTTCTTGCAGAATTTTAAATCTATTTATAACTAATTCTTTTTACTTGTCTATTTGTAAGGGATTTTTAGGTTTTTATTTTTCATTTTCTTTAGAAGATTCAATACTTGTAATCAGGTGTTTTTCTATTTTAAAATTTGTTTCTTTTTATTAGAGCATGAAATCAATTTTTTATTAATTATTTTTACTGCAAATATATTCCTAAAAATTGAAGGTTTTGCTGGCTACTGATTTCATAAGAATGTCATTTCTTTTTCTAATAAATTTATTATACCAATCGATTCCCTCTTAAAAACCATACATAAGTATAAATATTTTCTTTACATTTAATAATCTATCTTCTGCAGTAATATTATTATATTTTTTAATAAGTCTTTCCAATTCTTATTCTTTTAGATTATTTATGTTATCTTAAATATTTAATATTTACTCCTAAATTCTTTTATTATACTCTAATATTGATAATGACCCTCTTTTTAAATTTTAGAGGAAAAAATAATTATCGTCATCTTCCTTTAACTTATTATGAACACTAAGACCCTAAGAATCTCTTTCTTTTTGTATATTTTGATTAGCTTTTAGAAATGATGATGAATTGTTATTTTAATCTACTTAATCTTGAGGTAAATAGTTTTAAGAAAGTAATTGGACATATTCTTAGCTTTAGTTTTAAATTTGAAGAGTATTCTTAGATATGTTCGATAATTTATTTTTTATTTCTTTCTTGTGGTTTATTTCATTACCTATCATCATTTTAAGCAACTTTTTATCTTCATCTTCCCAATTTCTATTAGAAACTAAATTTTAAGATATCATTGATTAAGAAAGTGCAGGGGAGCTACCTTAGACTATGTGTTTCATAATTTTATTATTCATTTTAATTTCAATTTGACTTTACAAATCTTGTTAAAATGGCTTCTTTTGTTAAACTAAATTTATAGAAGATTATAAATGTGGAGAACTTATAAACTCTTATTAGCTTTGCATTAATTTATTTAATTATATTTAAGAATGAAGAGAGTTTTTAGTACTCTTAGATACTATTTGTAGTTCTTCTTAAAGTTTTTCTTGGTTTATACTTAGTCTCTAAAGTTTTTTAACAAAGTGAATATTTTCCTAATCAAAATAATTAGGAAGCATTTTTTCGTCAATTTCTTCATCTATTTCCTTCATATACTTTAAAAAAGAATTAAATTATTTTTAGAAAATTTATTTAAAAAAACCTACCTCTATTAGTTTAATTATTGATATTTATGATTTATTTTATTGAAGCAATGAAAGATAGTAATTTTTTAGCTGCTTTTTTTTAGTTAGTTTGGAATTCTTGAGAATACTCAGTTCTTCTTGGAGAGAGTTAGTTGCAAATTGATTTTCTTTAAGCAACTCTTATAGTTACTTTATTTTATTACTTAGAGTCCTTTATCTTAGATCGAAATCAGTTTAAATATTTTTTTATTGTTCTTAAATTAAACTATTCAAATTCCCATATTGCCTTTGGGTTTTTTATAATTAATAAACATTTTTTCCTATTTAATTTATCTATGAAGGGTCTTATTCTTGTTCTGAAGGATTATTCTATCTACTCAATATTTAAAATTTTTAAATAGCGGCTTTTTCAATTTCAACTTTCAATTTTGAATGTAATTCTTTTTTTTCTTCTTAGATTTAATTGACAATAGATTATAATTTATACGATTCTAAGCGACTGCTTTCTAAAATATCTTTTTTTTCTTTTATATCATTCACAGTTTACTTGTAATTATGTAGTAGCTACTACTATACTTATTCGTTTATTAAGGTACTTTCATAAGCGTCTTCTAAATTTTTGGTAAGTTATGCGCTTTATTTGACTTAATTCATAGCAAATTCCTTTTCTAATTGCTAGATGTATTACTCTGTTTTAGTTTGATTCTGAACTGCTCCACTTTTTTTATTATTTATTAAATTAAGGAATGAAGGAGTACCAGATTTAGCCCTTTTGATTTATTATATAAATTTAAAAGAATCTAAAGTCTTCTTTTAAAAATTTTCCATTTCATCTTTCACAATTTCTTATTGTTTTTAAAAGAATAGGCTTTACAAATTTTAAGGTCTTGAAATTCTTTCAGAAATAAATCCTTGATTTTATCTCTCATCATTTCCCCTTGGACTAGGAAGTCTTAATTAAAATTATTATTTTTACTTTTACTCATTTGAGCTATCTTGCATTGAGTTTTATTCTTTAAATGTAGATAAAAATCTTTATCTTAATCCTTCAATATGTTCCTTATGAAGAGGTTCTATTTTTTTCTTCAGATTAAATAAAAATAGCTTTTCAATAACCATTTCATTTGTTTCAGATTAAATTTATTTCATGGTTTTCTTTGGCTGAGAAATTACTTTTATTTTATTCTGACTCTCTTGATTTTAACTGTCATAATTTTACTAAATCTAAAGAGAAGAGGACTTCTAATGAGAGATAAATTAATTTGTACCAGCTTCACTATCGTTTTAGTAATATTTTGATTTGACTTTTCTCTTCATTTGAGGTGATGCTCCATTGGAAAGTAAATGTTTTTATTAATAATCATCTTATTAATTAATTTTTTAACTGTTTGAAGAGTTTGGTTCATAGTTATTTATAATACTATTTAAAATATTTTCATTTAATTGTGGCTCCTATTGAATGAAGTTTTCTTTAACATTTGAGTGCTTTTTATGTTATGTAGCAAAAATATTTTGTTTTGTATTATCTATTTAAAACTAAATATCATTTGATATTGAATTTATTTGTTTGGAACCTTATATATCAATATTATTGTTCTGTATATTTTCTGATTGGTTTTTTATTTATTTGCTATTTAAATTTTATGTAGATATTTATTTAAATATTCTTGAATTTCTTTTATTGGGAATCTCTTACGAAAAAAAACTCTAACCTTATGTACTGAACATCTACTGAGAATAGTTTTTAATTCTTTTATTGTTTTCAAGCTCATTTTTCCACATGTCTAACTCTTCAAATATTTACTTTTAGTTAAAATCTAAAAATATTTATTGATCTTAGCTTAATTATTATCTTTATTATGGAGATAAGCTATTTTTACTAGATCTATCTTTTATCTTCTTATTCTATGTATTATTTTTAGTATTTTCATTTTCTTAGATTATATTTTATCCTTATCTATTTTAAAGCTTTAACAAATCGTTGTTAAAGTTCTACATATTTTTTTTTTTTTGATTATCATTAAGCAAATTTTAGTTGCTAAATAAATTTGTTGAAAGAGGTTCATCCAATTCACCTAAAACCCTTATGTTTATAAGTTTATTTTGTGAATCTTGAATCAAATCTACCCCATGCTATGTGAATTCCTCAACATCGTCAGAAAAAAATGCAATATTTTTTTTTTATTATTTATTTTGTATTTCTTTATTTTGCTTTTAAAGGGTCTTAAGCATAAATATGGAAATGGAAATATTCTTTGAACAAAAATGTGTCTAATAAAAATCGACTTGTTGAATCTTTAGAAAAACTTTGTTTATGATTTCGTTAATATATAAAATTATTTAAATTCAATTTTTCACTATTAAATAATTTAAAAGTAATTTCTAATTTAAATTCAACGACTGATTGATAAAAATTGGATCTCTATTTATTTTTTAAATTATTTTATATAGAGAACACTCACTCAACGCATAATTAATACTTTGCTAATTTAGAGTAGCTATTTCAACATTTTTATTTAAAAATAAAATATAATAATTTTTGTTTTGCAAATTTATCCTACTAAAATATTTCAATTTACATTATTTAAATGAAATAAGTTCACAACACTAATTAAAGATATTAATTTTTGATATTGTTTATTCTTTGTTAAAAGATATAAAAAATAGGTAGTCATTTGAACTTTAATGATGAATTTTTTTTAATATCTAGAAAAAAGGAGAGAAGAAAAAAGAAAGATGAATGTTTTAGAAAAATATTAACATTTGATCCAAATCTATTTAGACTTAATTAAAAGAATCGTTGAAAATTGTTCATTGGGAGATAGTATCCATCAATTAATTATTTTGCCTATTCTTTCTTAATTAAAGATATTAACTCATGCTTTTTCTCATTTATTAGTTAGAGTGAATATTAAGACATCAACATTCAAAGTAAAAAAATAAATTTTAAATGTATTTTAAATGTTAAGATACTTTGGAATTAATAAGGCTCTGTTCTCTGTTATGTAGTTAAAACCTAAAAATTAAAATTGTTTTGTCTAATTAGATATTAAAGTAGAAAATTATTGGAAAAGGTCAGATTTACAAAATATAAATAAATAAGTCTAAAATAAATGATATATGTAATGAGACAAAAGAAAATATTATAATGGAAGTTAACATTATTTTCATCATAAAATTCTAAAGGAAAATTATAATTTCCACGTTTATTTTATAGGAAGGAAGAAAGAAACAAATTTACAAAAACTAAATTTTTGTTCATAAGCATTTACTATTTACAGGCATAGTTTTATATACAATTTTTGATTATTTTAAATTCAGATACAAGATTTGCAGATAATAGATAGTTAATCAAAATTTTCTTTCAAAAAAAAAAAGAAACCAAAAAAAAAAAAACAAACAAAAGCAAAAAAGCACAAAAACCTCAAAAAACAAAAAAAGACCAAAAAGCCAAAATGTCAATCCCATCCACAACTTAAAATTAGAGCACTCTTTTAGTCCAATTGCTCCACGAAGGTGTTACCAAGGAACTTATTTTCAAGGAGTTCAAGAAATTCGGTACCATCAAGTCTTTGAAGCACTACGCTAAGACCAAAAGCGCTACAGTTGAATTCTCTAGCCCTGAAGAAGCTAAGGCAGCAAAGTTATCCCTCAATCACAATAAGCTTTTGAACAAGGAAATCAATATTGTTAACTACTAAAATAAGGAAGAACTTAAGCAAAAGAAGAAGTTTAACTTATTCATCCACAATGTTCCTTAAGATCTTGAAACCAACAAATTACATAGTTTCATGTCTAAGTATGGTGAAATCACCTCTCTTATGCTCAAGAAGAATGAAGATAACAAGAATTTGGGTTACGGTTACGTTCAATTCGAAACTGAAGAAGCCTACAACGAAATTTTAAAGGAGCATGAATAAAATGGTAAGATTACTCTCTTCAACTCAAACATCTCTTTCAATGTCCAAAAGTTCAACGATAGCAATAAAAATAAGACCAACAGCATCACCATCCTTGGTTTATTTGAAAATGAAATCCCTGCTGAAGAAAAAGAAGCTAAGACTTAATTCATTAACTCTGTTTTTGAAAAAGTTAAGGGTTAGCTTGCAATTACCATCTTCAATTTTTACACTGAATACAACGAAAACAAGAAAAATTTCTGGGTTAAGGTTGATTTCTAATATGAAGATGATAAGCATGAAGAAACTATTTACAGAGCTGTTAAGGAAGCTGTTTAAACTAATTTCTAATACTAAAATACTAGCAAGGGACCTAGTATTAACTTCAAATCCAATGAAAGCAGTGAAAGAAACCTTTTCTTCTTAGGTGTTAAGCTTGAAGTAAAGGAATAAGACATTGCTGAATGGATCTAAAAGTCTATCGGTGTTTTGGTCCCTGCTGAAAACATTAAGATTAAAAAGAGAAAGCAACTTTAACCTTCTGATTAATTGACCACTAACAATGTTTCAGTTTTCTTTGATTCCTAAGCTGATGGTTAAAAGTTGATGATCTTCTGCGCTAAGCCTTCTAATAAACATTTTGTTGATTAAATTTTCGATAACAGACACAAGATCACTATTTTCCTCAAAAAAACTGAATAAGACAATATTTAAAAGTTGACCAAGAAAATGAATGAATATCAATAAACCACTCTTGGTAGCAATAAAATCACCACTGATGTCACCGCTCCTGTTCTCCCTACTTATCCTTGGGGGGCTGCTCCTCCATTCTTCTTTAACCCTGCCCTCTAACCTAAATAAAATATGATTCAAGTTCCTCAAACTAATACCCACAAAAAGCCTACCATCGCTCATGTTCCCAGTGAAAACAAGGCTACCAAACCTAACATTGTTGCTCCTCAACAACCTGCTCCTCAAAACATTTTTATTAAGTTCGAAAAGGCTTCTTAAGAAGAAAAGAAGAACAGCATCGAATCAATCACTGCTGCTATTACTACCTAATTCAGTGACTTCGATAAGCTTCCTGAAGATTAAAAAAGAAGTATTCTTGGTCAAATTATTTACTATAAAATTACTGAACTTGACTTTGACAAGAACAGAAATATTGGTGAATACATTGAAATTAAGGACGAAAAGGAAGTCAGAGCAAGAATCGCTGAATTCAAAAATCAAGTCCCTAAAATTACTGGTATGCTTATTGATGTTGATGTCTTCGAAGTTTCTGATATCGTCGATATCGTTAGAGACGAAAAGGAACTTATTGAAAGATGCAACGAAGCTATTGATCTTATTAATAACAAAAAATGAAATTTTTGAAAATTTTTCAATTAAAATAATTTGTCACTCTTAAACATAAATTTATTCTTTATTAAACATGATATTACTAATTAGACTTTATTTGTTTTCATATTATGCAAGTCTTAGTGTTATAAATCTAATCCTTTAAATTTATTCAATCTCTTAAAAAACAACAACTTTATTTACCTTTTTTTATTTTACCGCGCGTCTAATTATTTTTTAAGTTTTGGCGTAAAAAATTCAATATTTACCTCTTTTTTTCCTTCATTTAAATCATTAATATTCTAATAATATCAACATATATACGAATTAATATTCTTTATTACCTATCTAATATTTAAAAATATTTTTATTCTTTCTTTCAATCCTAATTTTAATTTAAAAAAGATAGACACCTTCACTTTTATTTCTAAATCAGTGATCCTCTATCAATAAATTAAAAATATTTTCCTTTTATTCAAAACCATCTTTTTGCATTTATTTAATTGAATTTTGTTTAGTGGTATCATTAAAACTTCTTTTTATTTTTCTTGACACTGAGATTTCATCTCAAAATCGTGCTTAGATATTTAACATTAATAGTTTTTTTAATCTAAATAGTTGTAGTTAGATATTATTTTAGAAGAAAATAAATTAGGTAATGTAAAAGAAATATTTAAAATTACAAATTTGTCTTATGTATATGTATATAGTGTACTAATTATTCTTCAAATAGAAGTTTTTGATATAATTAGCCCTCTACTTTAATAGGAGGGAATATATCTTTCTTTTATGGAGCCAATTTTATTTACATCAAGCAATCTATGGCTTTTTTAATCTTACTAAAAATTGATGAAACAATAGATTCATTTATGGTCTATACATTTTTCTTGATTTCTATTTAACCTTTTATTTCTTCTTATGTGGGTTGTGGAATACTACCATACTTTTTTATTTCGATAGGAAAGTAATTCAAATAGTAAATTCCAATTTTTACATTATATGGTTTGAAGCTTCCATGTATATACAGCTTTCCATGGAAGTAGTTCAAAACTTACAATTATAATCCGGTAGTAATACTTGTTTCCAAGAATGTTCCTTCAGTATACCCTCCAACTTCTGTAACTACAAGAGAAGCAGAGATTTACCCTAAAACACTCACCTTTGTGTTTACTCCTGCAGATAAATCTATAGTAGCATTTTAGAAAGATAAATTCAAGTTGAATCCAGCATTCCATGAAGCAAAAGATAATTTAAGTTTTATTGCAAGATCGATAGGAGTTGGATAGAAGTAGACTAAAGGGAGTTGGAAAGGTTCAAAAGAGATAGATTTCTTATGGAATTCAGAAGAAGTAATAATAGTTTTAATGATATCTTTATAGATTTAAGTCATACTATTTTGCTAGATGTCTACTTATTACTAATATGCAACCATATCAACTTTCATGATTGAAGAAGATGATTAACTTAAAGAAGAAATGGCTTAATTTTAGATTTATTCTACTATATAACTATATTGGAGGTAATAACTTTTTAAATAGAATTGTCTTAGCTTCTACAGTCTTATTTTGAATGTATTACTACATAAGACCACCATCAATTTTAACTGAAGTAACTTCATCGTATAAATCAACTGTCCTTTTTCCAAAAGCTTGGAAATCATTAACAAATTTTTTAAATTTATTTGGGATCTCTGCAAATTTATTGAATGTATTAGTCAAGTTCTAGAACTTAATATTCATCCAATCTTTAATACCATTTTTGTTAATTGGGAGATATCATCAAATTAAGGTTTCTGATATTAAAAAGTATTAATTAATTTAATAAGGAGGTTAAATTTTAACTTTTAATTTAATCAAAAGAAATTTGGATCTTCAGAAGGATTGCTTGATTTAAAGAAAATCAACAATGTCTTAATAAAAAATTTTAACTTCACTTAAAAGGGAAGTTGAATTTTTCATGAGGTCATCTTTTCATGAAATAATATTTGTTTTCATATTTTAACCAGTTAGTTTTACCTTTGAAGCAGTAACAATAGCTGACTCTTTAATTTAGACAGCAAGATTTACTACTAATAATTTCAAATTATTATAGAAATAGATTTCTTTTAGCAGTTTGATCTGATGTTTCAGAACCTGAATAATTATAATAACTCTACTTGTGAGGTGTAGATAAAACTTAAAAAAATGCAACTCTCTCTTTACAAATTAATATTAATCATTTTCTGTTTTAAAAATTAAATTCTTAGAAGTCCAAGAGGTGGAAAATACTTTTGAAAAGCAAAACAATTGATATGCCTAATGGTCAGCTATGGCAAATAAGAAATTAGAGCAATAGTAGAATGTTTTGCTCTGGAATAGATTTAGGAAGTTTAATAATTCTAAATGATGATCAAGACAACTAGCTTTAATTAACAGTTTTGTCTCAAAATAAAATCTTAACAAAGTAGATAGATTTTAATGATATCAGATAATACTTAAAAACCCTAAATAGAAGAAAATTATTTGAAATCAAATTGATTCTCACAGAAATTTAAGCAACAACAATATTAAAAGAATACCTTTAAGACTCATATACATAGGCATAAGCATGCTATTCTAGTATCTCTAAAGCCTAAATAATCTAACATAACTAATTTCTTTGATTTAGTCAAGTAGTAGGTGTTCTTAGAATTAATCTAGGTGCAATAAATCATTATAGGATGCTTATAAAAAATAAAATTTCTTCATACATAAAATATATATATTTTAAATACTTAATATTTTTTTTAAGTCTTTAAATACTTTTATGTTTTTTTTTAAATAATTGATAGGTCAAAAATAATTATTCTCTTCTTTTATGAAATAACATATGTCCATAAATGTTTGGTTTTTAAATAAAAAATCAGTTAGACAAGTAAAATAAA